>WEDG01003870.1:0-112303 GCA_017591395.1 Schistocephalus solidus
TACACCTGGGCGGCTCCACGCGCCAGGCGCCCTCTCCCCATCTCCGGTCTTTTTGTCTCTATCTTGACAGCGGGCCCAGGTGGGAGAGGAGGAGAGAGTGCGGTAGATGCAACACAAGTCTACTATCACTTTAAACTAATTCACGCGCAAGTCACCGTCCCTGCTCCACTATCCCATGGAGCATACGGTGGACATCGTCGGACTTCGATGGTCGAACTGTCGATCGGCAAAAACATCTGTCCTCCAAGCAAGTACCTGTACTGACATTGTGGTGTCACGCACCCCCAATTTATACCAATAGGTGCCTGTTGACAAATAAATGAACACAACGCAGTTATTCACTTTGGCTAATGCACTTCATCCTGATAGTTTATATCTCATTTTCACCTGCGCCTATAGACCATTTTGATTTTCCCTTTTATTTGAGATGACTTTTTGAGGAATTGAAAAAGCAGCAATTTGAAATAAATAAAAAGATTAACGGATGGTAATGGTTAAGAAAAGGAAGCTAACTATCTGACGGATTTCTGCTTCCGGTACTCTTGTAGTTATCTCAAAGCTTGAAAATAGGTAATTTACTAACTATGCTGATAGTAAGGAGATTTGGCTGCGTTAACTTTTCCTTCGTTTGAAGATGTAAATGCCACCAGGACGGACCTGCGAAACTTCTCAGAAAATCGGATTTTTCGAGCAGCAAGGCCAGGACGAGGTGCAGTTGCTTAAGGTTGACTGATACCAGTTACTAAAGTACAATGGCAATTCCAGTTTCCCCTGTCTTTGTCGGCAATCACGGGTCTAAAAATATTACTAATCATTAGGTAAATGTCTTCAGACTGGACCGGAATTGTAACAATCTGTATTTTGTTATTGTTTTTCTGAAGTTGGTCGCAAGAGTGGACCACCACGGCCAGGCTAATGGCGCCTACAGTAATGATAGACCAATGTGGCATATTTCTAATTAGTTACACAGGACTGAGGTTGCACCGACTATAAACATTTTAATTTTCCTATAACCTGTAAATTATTCACAAGGTTGAAAAACAATTTGCGGCAGTATTTAAAATATGTTCTCCCTAGTTCAAGCAAGCCTACGTTCGTGTAGGCGCGCTAAATATAAGTCACCATCGCATTTAGCACGTGCAGACACAAAAATACATATAAAAGGAATTATTCGTAAGTTCGTCTTCAAAAGCAAATTGGCATTAGTTTTTTGAAGGACATTAATTATCAAGTAGTTGAAAGAAACCTGCCTTCTGGTTTCTTTGATTGAAAAACGTTTGGCATTAGCTAATGATTTTTTTTTCAAAATCAGCGAACTCTCGCTAACGTTTATCACCACCAGCATCGGTATGCATCGGAATCACAGACCTTATGTTAATTTTGAACGTTTTAGAAGACAAATAATAAATAATCTTTGCTTTTTCAGCGAAAGTAAATCATCATATGATGTCCCATTACTGGAGGACTCATCGTGCCTCTCATCGTTCAATCCGCTTTGTCAAGTTAAATAATTAATTGTTAAGTTTTAGGTGGAAACGTACTTTTAAATGCCAAATTCTTTCAGATGCATATAAATCAATACGCAGTGTTTAAAATCGGGCCTGGGGAAGCTTACCAAACACTTATCGGATATAATTAAGTGAACCTGTTGCAGCTCTTGCAAAGATAAATACGACTGCTAGTCTCGTCAACCAGTCTAGTTTGCGGGAATTTAAGGTCAATCTGAAGAATGAGAGGTTTACGTAGCAGCGCAGGCGAAATGTGACCGCCCGTGGAATAGAAGCAGCTAAATATACTTAAGTTAATTGCGGTATGTAGATCGCCCATTTCTCCCTTGTCACAAGTACTTGGCGCTGCTACATCAGACGAAAAACACTTCACGCACCATACAAACCGTAACTGCACAGTTTGAAGTTTATATCTTTCACCTCATCAATAATCAGTGTGTTAGACATGATTGACGAGTAATTACGTGGTTAGGGAATTCTCCAAACTTTTCCTCACTCTCAGACACTTCATTCGAGTTTTAAAAACTTACTGTACTCAAAGGTTGTAATAGGGCTTTATTTTGTTCTGTTGGTTCAAGTTCCATCTTCCTGTTTGTTTCTCTAATGCCTTTTCACCAATGCAACCTCCGCCATAACCTATGCATGGCTTTTAAATTACATATACCCTTCAACTAAGAGGATAGCTTTGCAAAAAAGGAAGAAACTAGGATAGTGAATTTTTTATTTAATGTTGTTGTAATTGGTCTTTAGACTTTAAATCCAGCTTATTAGGCCTTTTTTTAAAATTCTGGCTAAAACGTTAAGGTCCATTCCCTCCTCAGTTGGCACAAGGTTAGCTTGCACAACTTGATCCGACGACATATATGACAACCTGATGTGAAAGTCAGGCGTTCCAGCACAAAGAATAACATAATACTGGCTGATACATGCAGGTATTTCTGAAATGAAAGTTCTGTCGGGAACAGTTGTTGGTAAGCAAATACTCGTGAAAGCGTGAAACTGTTTTTTGAACTGAAGAACCTCAGGCTCAAATGGCCTAGTCCTGCCGGATAAGTGTGAATACATTTCATGCGCTTTACTTATCCCTTCCTTTTAATTCTGCTTAGCTGCCAAAGTCCATGTATATCATTTAACATATCACCTCCCAAACGCTCCACACTACGGCCATAGTGCTGCCATAGTACAATGGAATGGAAATCATTGCAGTCTATAAAGATTTCCGATTAATAAAAATTAGAGACTAAAATAACAAGACTAAACAATAGGGTGTATCTTTTCACTTACTTCTGATTCAAAAGGACCAAGTTTACTCATGTGATGCAATTGTTCAATATGTGCACATATCATTTCACTTCCATCACCTTTACGAGTAAATGAACATCAAAAAACACCGAAAGGAGTTATGTTATTTAAATTTAACCTCATGGTCATTTTCACTTTAAGTATTTAAACAAATTACAAAATAATCCAAACTAAGATTTCAAAAGACAATTTGGCAAGCATACGTTAGCTTTTGATAAATTCTCATCAGGCCTTTACATTTATATCACTGTGTTACTAAGTCAAATATGTGAGTAAGTAGAAGAAATTGTACGGTTGTCAGGGTTGGGGGAAGGGGGATAAACAAAATTTCGGTCCGTTTTCTGATTATGGTCAGAGGGATGGTGGCCACCTGAATCTAATAACATGTCCCGGTGGCTACTCTTAAACTTAGATTTAACAAAAAACGTCCAATTCACATGTTTTTGTCTGTTAGATGAACTTCCACGGCAAGGGACAACAGTGATTAACAGAGTTCATTTTTTACACACAATGTCAGCAAATCGTAGCTCACATTGAAGAGTGTTTGATATGTGTCAAGGATCATCCTATGTATGTGACATTTGTAGAAGAGCTTAAATTTTACCCCGGCTTATGGACGCCAGTTTCTTCCTATCTTTCCCTGTCATATGGTGAATGAAGAAGTTCAAAATCCGACAGATGGCGTAAACTCGTCAGAAACTGTTTGCTCCATCTCGAAGAAACCGTAGTGAAAGTCACAATTCCATCAGTTAAACTCTCTCGCTGTGTCTCGATGTGGTGGAATGCTTCTCGAAACTGCATTATGACCTCCGACGTCATTGCAGGGCTTTCAGTTGTAAAGATGTAACTGTGAATCCATTTAACTATGCGAAAGACCTGCATAAACTTGGTCGTTTGCCATACTATCCAAAAACATTAAACATTTTGCGATCTGAAAAGGCGATAAAATAAGAATTCCAAGCAGACGAAATGCGGAAAGATTTTAAAAGCCAGTTATCTTTGCAATTAGCTTTTTTAGCAGACAGAGATTTACACCAAGCGTGTAATTCCATTCATGAAATTTTTAAAAGTATTAAGTGCGGGTTCGAAAGGGATCCTTTCGTATTTGTTTGACTTTATACTTGGCACATTCAGCTTTAAAGACTTTCGGTGCGTTTTTCAATTAAATGCCGTTAGGATGCAAATTTGGAACTCAAATCTGTCATTGGCTAGTTCGTTATAAAATATCCTTTGGAGACATTCGAACATTTGCCTTGTGCTGTGACAATTAGGTTCTTGGAATGGGTTTTCCATTTGATGTTTTCCCCTAATATCAAAACCAACACCAATTTAAGCCCTTGTCAGGTTTTGCCGTCTAGGCCTCTTTGCGTATTTGGCCACCAACTTCCAACGATCCACAGGGGTTGGGGAAAAATGGAGACCTAAGCTCAAGCTATTACATTCAATATCGACATTAACCTGGATCTGCAGGCTTCCCAGTGCGCCTGAACCTGCGCAGACAGCCTTGGGTGTTCGGCGAGCAAGCGGCCGGAGCAGTCGTCAAAAACCTCAGCTCACCGTCTTACACGACTATAGCAGGCGTGGGTAAAGGCAATGATCCGTCATCTTTAGGCTGGCGGCAGCGGTGTGCGAGATTCTGTTGGATGTAGCAAAACCGTGGTGTACAAGACGCGAGTACTGTGACGGCTGCTTTTCCTTTTCTGACATAAGGGGAGAAATTTGGCTAAAATTTGCGACCTAGTTATCCCAGCATTGAGCTTCTGGCTGTTGCTACCCTTATCTTAAGTTTAAAATTATTATGGCCTACACGTGTCCCGATGTTTTTTTCAAAACCTTACGCAGTGTTCTACGCAATGTAACTTTATCCAACAGCACACTTTAAAGGACAGGTTTTTATGTTAATTATATTTAAAACACAAGTCAACCAAGCGTGTAACACTCACTTTGTATGGTTAGGATCTCACTCGATCCCATTTTGTCAGCCCGCCAGATAGCTAATGGTGATAAACGAACGTTGTGTCACAGGACACATACCATGACACAACGTTCGTTAATCGCCGGTAGCTAGCTGACGGGCTGACAAAATGGGATCGAGTGTGATCCGAACTACATCAGTGAGTTTTACACGCTTGTTTGACTTGCGTATATACCTCACTGCACTTCACTGGGATTGGGTATGGCTGGCTGATGACGGCTAATAAGCCAGAAATGGCCATTCCGGTCTCTCTTGTCTTTGTCGGTTCCACATTATCAACATATGCTACACGTCGCTATGCGACTGCCTGTGAGTACTTTAGTCTGACTTTCAGGGCACAACGGAACATAAATGTTCCTTAAGCAGATCGGTGAGCCACACACTATCATCATATTCCCGATCGCAACCGACAAAGCAACGAGCCCGTGGCTCAATGGTAGAGCGTTCGACTCAAATACCAAAGGTCGCGGGTTCGAATCCCAGGTGTTCCACACTTGGGATTTGGTATGACTGGCTGATGACGGCTAATAAGCCAGAAATGGCCATTCCGGTCTCCCTTGTCTTTGTCGGTTCCACATTATCAACATATGCTACACGTCGCTATGCGACTGCCTGTGAGTACTCTAGTCTGAGTTCCAGGGCACAACGGAACATAAATGTTCCTTAAGCAGATCGGTGAGCCACACACTATCATCATATTCCCGATCACAACCGACAAAGCAACGAGCCCGTGGCTTAATAGTAGAGCGTTCGACTCAAATACCAAAGGTCGCGGGTTCGAATCCCAGGTGTTCCACACTTGGGATTGGGTATGACTGGCTGATGACGGCTAATAAGCCAGAAATGGCCATTCCGGTTTCCCTTGTCTTTGTCGGTTCCACATTATCAACATATGCTACACGTCGCTATGCGACTGCCTGTGAGTACTCTAGTTTGACTTCCAGGGCACAACGGAACATAAATGTTCCTTAAGCAGATCGGTGAGCCACACACTATCATCATATTCCCGATCACAACCGACAAAGCAACGAGCCCGTGGCTTAATAGTAGAGCGTTCGACTCAAATACCAAAGGTCGCGGGTTCGAATCCCAGGTGTTCCACACTTGGGATTGGGTATGACTGGCTGATGACGGCTAATAAGCCAGAAATGGCCATTCCGGTTTCCCTTGTCTTTGTCGGTTCCACATTATCAACATATGCTACACGTCGCTATGCGACTGCCTGTGAGTACTTTAGTCTGACTTCCAGGGCACAACGGAACATAAATGTTCCTTAAGCAGATCGGTGAGCCACACACCATCATCATATTCCCGATCACAACCGACAAAGCAACGAGCCCGTGGCTTAATGGTAGAGCGTTCGACTCAAATACCAAAGGTCGCGGGTTCGAATCCCAGGTGTTCCACACTTGGGATTGGGTATGACTGGCTGATGACGGCTAATAAGCCAGAAATGGCCATTCCGGTTTCCCTTGTCTTTGTCGGTTCCACATTATCAACATATGCTACACGTCGCTATGCGACTGCCTGTGAGTACTCTAGTTTGACTTCCAGGGCACAACGGAACATAAATGTTCCTTAAGCAGATCGGTGAGCCACACACTATCATCATATTCCCGATCGCAACCGACAAAGCAACGAGCCTGTGGCTTAATGGTAGAGCGTTCGACTCAAATACCAAAGGTCGCGGGTTCGAATCCCAGGTGTTCCACACTTGGGATTGGGTATGACTGGCTGATGACGGCTAATAAGCCAGAAATGGCCATTCCGGTCTCCCTTGTCTTTGTCGGTTCCACATTATCATATATATATATATATATATATATATATATGTACTGAAATATCGGCATCCCAGGAATTCAATTCACCCTTGAAACAGAAGTTTATGAACGACTCCCTTTCTTAGACGTCCTCGTACATAGGAAGACAGACGGGACACTACATACCTCAGTCTATCGTAAAGATATATACTCCGAGGTTATTTTTACATTTTGGGAGTAACCACCCCATGTCTCACAAACGCAGCTCTGTTAACAGCTTGCTACGTCGAGCAAAAACTCACTGTTCCGATGAAGAAACATATCGAACAGAAATGAAATACCTTTTTCAAATTATTTTTCCCCAAAATGGATATCCTCCTGACTTTGTCCGTCGATGCATGCGACGACAACAATTAAAAGAAAAAGGTATTTCCAGAGCTACGACCTCCCAGGCGTCAAAAACAACAAACTGGCGAACTCTCCCGTATGTTAAAAATGTATCTGAGCTCGTTGAAAGACAGCTCAAGAAACACAATATACAAATAGCGCACAAACCAACAACAACTTTGCGCACCCAGCTTGTACACCCTAAGGACAGGGTTGGCTGTTTCAATAGAAAAGAAGTCGTCTACAAGATACCGTGTACCAGTTGTGATGCAGTTTATTTTGGCCAAACCGGAAAACCTCTATCCACCCGTTTACATGAACATCAGTTAGCGGTGAGGAGACGAGACCCTTTATCGCAGGTAGCCATGCACACACTGGACACAGGACACCTATTTGGATGGGAGGATACCCACATCGTTGGCGCCTGCCCAACAAGAAGAGGCCGCGAATTCCTGGAGGCGATGCACTCAGACGAGGCATGCATTAACAGGCATATCGATTTAGATGCCAATTACAAATTTCTCAAGGTCAAGTGGAGGCGAAAACAGCCACTATCGATCAGATAACTTCAAACTCCGGATGTCTATTGGCTCAAACTTTAGCCAACCATAGAATCTTGTGTTAGGCATTATCTAAGGTTAACTGTTTTCTGTACATCTCCCATTTGTCTGACGACGAACTGGGGCACCAAATTCGAAAATTTACACAATAAAGTTATTTTGTTCCCAAAGAACTCAACTTTATTTTATATATATATATATATATATATATATATATATATATATGGCAAAGACGTTATACCGTACTTCCGACATAGATACTAGCTAAAAGCCCAAACACGTGTTTCGCCGATGTTTCTGCTGCTGCGAGACACAGCAACGAGGGGTTCGGCTCCTCAGTGGGTCCCCCAGCGTTCTCTCTATATATATATATATATATATATATATATATATATATATATATATATATAGAGAGTATGGTGGAATCTCGCACTGATATCTGCTCGATGGTCTAGAGATACTTCCGAGGATTTCAGTAGACTGACCTTTTTCTGCGCGAAGCCAACGCATTTTGGGGTGCCCGTTATGACTTGTTCCTGATAAGGAGATTAAGAAAATAAATGGACCGTCCAGAAATGCCGCCATTTGCTTAGCGAATCAGCTGATTCGATGCAAGTGCAATGTGAAACCAAATTCTAATTTGTGAAAACGTAACCTTCTAGTAAGTAGAAGGTTGTGTTAAAGGCTGAAATTATAACAAATTTGCCATGCTTGCACAAACCTATTGAAACTGCCCTCTTCCGTTGTAGTCTCTGATGAGTTGTTCGTGCGTTAAACCTGAAACGCCAGCCTAACCTATTTCGTGTTTTGGCGACGCAGTTTCCTGCTACTCAATTACATCCTCTTCCTGTACCTGGACAGGGAATCCTATAATCCCAGTCCTATGCTCTGTAATAGTACTTTTCGGTGCCTTGCAAGAAAGGAAGAAAACCCTAATTTCATTACACCTCTCCGAAAGTGGCTGTGATAGAAATGCGCCAAAATGGCTCAAAAACAGTTATTGTGACTTCAACTCAAACATTGGTATTACCGAGTGTCCTGAAACTAGTCCACTTGTTTCTTTGGCCTCAAGAGAGTGAAACATATCCAATAAAATTGTGGATTCTTACCAATTCGTCAGAGTAAATCGCTGTTCAGAATCTACCGTGTGTTAATTGGACTTGTAATAGGCATCTTCCAAATTTTAGCTGGAAAACCAATTTCTGCGTCCTAATCCAAAACGTCAAGAGAGAGAAGGGATCATTTAACAATTGTAGCACAGAATCGATCCATTGACTGAGAGAAAAGGATAGGATGACAGATAGTGCAAGACTCAAAAGGTTAAAAATGGACGGCTACTGAGGAAGACAGTTCCACTCTCAGTTTCTGTATTTCGATCTCTTCAGACGTAAGGTACTGTGCTACAAATAGCCAAACAGAGCGCTGATATGTCGACGTACAGCAAGTGTTTTGACGAAATCCTCGGCGTATTGGACGAAAAGACTTCACGGCATTGAGGCTGGAGTGGAGGCGATAGATAAGATCACCACGAATTCACATCGCAAATTACTTAACTGTTGCAAAATATCGTTTTTTTATTATATCAACTCAAACTCTATAAGAAACAGCAGCAGCAGAGTAAAGCATTTGAAAAATACGTTTTAAAATCAGTAAAAACATTTGTGGTGAAGCTGGAAAAAAAGCAGGGATGAAAAAAAAAGAGGATTAGAGGAAGCGAAGGGCCTCCGAGTGATCGACCAAAATGGTAATCCTATGGAGAACTGGCCAGGATAATTGGCGGAGGCGAAAGACCCTCCCAGTTGAACTACATTTAGCGACAGCTACTCTAGCGTTGTCTACTGCAGAACGAAAATGTGGGCGTTTTTGTTTATGTTTTGTATCTCTCTCTAGGAAAAACCTGGAGCTGATTCCGGTTACGCCGATAGCGTTTGCATTCTCCCTGGTGTTGCATGTTGTTTTTTAGGAGAAATCGCCATGCCTAGTCACAGCTAGTATGATGTTATCAAGACAATAAACGACTTGATTGAAGCATACCATGCACTCATGAAATAAAATCCAATCTCCAGCGATTAGTGTGGCTACTGCTAATATTTGTAATCCTGTGGTCGCATGATTTTTACAGCCTGCAAATACTGATTTTTTTAATTTTCCACGAAAATGTGACTACTGTATGATGGCTTTCAGTAGGATTCCAAATCGCTAGGCCACTTATGTTTGCTTTTGTTGGCAGAAAAGGTACTTCAAAGGCACAGACACTTTGCAGTTACTAAAAACAGTTTTTAAATGCAATAAATGCACTTACCATTGCCTCAAGTGGCTTTTGTAACATGTTCCTTACGGCCTTTCTGTAAACTCTAGGTATTTTCCTTAAATGCAGGGAAAAAGGCCACTGGGCATTGAGGTTGATTTGAGTGTGAGAATTGATGCCTCAATATGGCGCAGGCCTGCGCAATCATTGTCTGTCTGCGGACTCTACTTAAGAAGATGGTTCGCGCGTTGACATCAAAATGAGCAACATGGTCAATTTTAAAACTTCAAGGATACACGAAATGTAATAATAAGTTGTTAGAAAATAACAACTTTATTTTATAAAATCGGAATATTACGAAAACTTGATAAATCGCTCTAACCGTAATCAGAAAAAGTTAAACAGCATGGTCAGAAGAAATCGAAAACATGCTATTTTCTCTGTCTTAAGAGAAAAGCACTATTTCCTATGTTTCTTTAAAGGTATTTTGTATATTTTGATTATTATTATTTCCAGATCATCCTTGAAGTACAGACCAAAAGTTTAATATTTTCCGTGTTTTTGAAAATATGGCCATATACGTAGATTCTGAAGTATGAGCTTATTAAAGCAGCCAAAATATGATAGTCTGTAAATACACTTACTGAAGCTGAGAGTTAAAGATATTATTATTACTGCAGATGGTCGTTTTCGTCATGTTTGTTGTCTCACGAAACATAAAACAAATTTCCGAGGAAAAGGAACACACATAACATATGTCGACAATAAATATTTAAATTTTTAATTGATACACTTTCTAAAAAAAGTTAAAGAGCGCAATAAAGAGCTATGTAGCTGAAGAGTATCTGCGGAATTTAACTTTTCCCAAGGTTTTGCCAAAAGAAATATCGGGAAATGTGACTCCTAAAAATCTTTGCTAAGAGTTAAGCTGCTCTTTATGTTGCAAAGTTTTTTCCCTTAATTTGTTTACTTTAAGGTCCCGTGCTAGCATTCAACATGCACAATCGAGTGATCGAATATGATCACAGCTTTTGAGTAAACGATTTAAATATACGGCCCATTGCGTTGATAGATTCTGCAATAGCGAAAAATTACATTATCCAAAATTTAAATTTGCACGTGCATCCTATTTAACTTAGGTTTCGTGGTCACCCTTCTCCGTAGTATCGTGTATGCATTTTGTTTCCTGTCTTTTTTTACGGCGTTGTAAAACAAAATACTGATTAACGAGATTATTATGTTTTTTGTAGCAAAAATGTCAAAAATTTGTAATTTTTAAAGCTGAATTTCTTCTGTTATTCTGGAAACAAAATTCCTAAAATTGCCTTTTTCTGATTTTAATTGAAGGCTCTATATTTATGCACTTTTATTGCAAAATGCACACAAGCAATAGGTTTTGTGCGGCAATGGTAAATAGCATACGAAATTAATTAGAAATCGTGCAACCTCAGATTTCGCCCAAATTCTCTTTGCTGATTTTAGTATACAAAATCGAAAAAATATTTTTCTATATTTAAACGTTTTTAGTTTCAAATACATTTGAACATAACAATCACAATAGCAAATGTATGCTTAGCTTCCCACTCAATTTTCGATCCTACAAGGCAGGCGTTAGGTCCTCAGCGTATGCACATTAAAATCGACTAATTGTAATCATAAAAAAGCCGGAACGTCATGCTACTTTGGTTGGCACCATATAAATAAGAGTAGAAGCTATAATTTCTCTGTGAAAAACCAAAACATAATAGAATTTGTTTTTTTCATGTTTTCTGATAATTACACTTCAGTTAGTCTCTCAGTTAAGCAGCCATATGAACATGATGGTAAGTTGTGAGGTTATAATAGTTTTTATTGTTTAAACTTGATTATTTTGCATCAAAAAAATCCAAGAGAGACAAAAACCTATCCTTCTGAAATGTGTATGAGAAAAAAATAGCCTTCAGGAGTACGTCGTAATCATGTACGGAAATAATAAGGACTCTTTGATGTCCACCTAATCGCCAGTGTCCCAGATTTTGGTCAACACTGCACTTGAGGCAGACATAAACACGCCGTACAAGATCAAACTGAAGTGTTTTTTAGGAAAAGAAAGCCGCCGGTTTGATCATATTGAAATGACGACTTTACCGAAGCACATAAGAGGGAAATCCGATCGCTTTAAAACAAAGTTTCGCCAAAATTTAATATGCGATCCAAATAAGGGAACAAAGAATAGGTCAGATATTATTACGGAACGGGTGGTAATAGGATGTCGTGGAAGGGGCTAATTGAAAACAATGAACAGAGCCTCCGTAGTTTTAACCATATTCATCGTTTTTTTGTCAGAATGAGCATTTTGTCTCAGACAAGTAGTTTCTCATAGTAATTTGCTTACTCGAAAAATGGGCAGATTGGGAGATCCAATATGTGAGATCGCATTCCTAAATGACGTGCTCACATTTATTCGGACCATTGGGAGTAAGAATGAGACCCGCTTTGCATGTTCATTCATTTCTATGGTATAATGGATGCATTTGAAAAGATCGCGACGTTCAATAAACAACTACTTGACGGTTAGGCACCTGCATCCCAGGTATCAAAGTACGACCTTCAACATTTTTACTTCCTTTCGAATGATGAGTGGGAGTTAAAAGAGCAACACAACTTAATCGCTGCTCAGATAGTTTGTACTAAGAGATGAGACATCAAGAGAAATTTAGATATTACATCTTGATAAGATCTCCGACACAATTATCTAATTCGACAGCTTACGGACATTTCCGTAATAGAGCTGCTTTTCTTATGTCTGCATGGCAATTTCAGATAATGATACGCATAATTGCATAAACACGGGAAGCGACAGGAAATGTCCGTGTATCTTCACTAGGCCATGCACTCATTGGATGCGCGAACTGACACAAAGATGTTCAAATCCCCCTTCACACTTCCTGTCCTTACCTTACTAGATGCAATTGGCAGCTTCCAAACGACAATGCACAGTACCTACCTACGTCTTGTGTAAGAACTAGGTGCTGACAGATAGATTAAAGGACTCACTCGTCTCGTTGTAACTTGGGGCTCAATCTCGAACTCCGCCAGCATTCGCACAGCGGTCGCTATACAGGCAGAATTGAACAGGATATTCCCAATCAAAACCAACAAGAAAACGAGATGGTGGCTCGCTGTTTGCGAGTTAGAGCCTCGGGTAGGCAACACCCGGGGCTTGTATGGCTTGCTGATGATAGCTACTTAGCCACAAATGGGCATTCCAGTCTCCCTTAATTTTGCCAGTAATGTCTTCCTGCATGTTGTGTAGTAATATATGAGGCAAATAGCCCATTCATATCAAAAGAAAATGCTTGCGATATTTTATTTTTACAGAACAACGCATATTCAGTTATTTTTTCTAATTTCCAAATTTTCAGACCTTGATAAAGAAGAAAAAAACCAAATTTTAATAGGTCTTTAGTGTAAATTTATGTATAATAAGCAAGCACATATGGCAACCTTCTAAAAAAAGCATTGGAATATAATAATAATAATATTTTTATTATTATTTTCATAATCATTTAATGCCAAAGTGGAAAAAAGATGTTGTCAAACTTCACTATATCCCTGACTACAAATATCATACTTACGCCCAAATAGCTATCAAAATTAGCAGCACTGTGGCTCACCAGATGTGATATTACCTGTTAAGATGCGTGTATGATCGCAAACAGCATTTTCGTTCGAATTCGAAAATTTCATATATTTCTAGCCTTCGACGTAGAGTTATTAGATATGAATATCAATAAGGCATCACCCCTTTACATCGCGCTTATCATGAATGAACCCGACCACAAATGAAATTTAGTTGAGGTCTTAATTCTCGCAGGGGCTCAAAAGCACGGTGAGCCTTTCGCTGCATGATTCAAGGTTACCTGGCCCCAGTGCAGTTCATCAATGCTAACATATTCATTAACAAGACTTGTCCTATGTGGAGTGTGGAAAATTTGAAAGCCGTCCAACTTATGCATCAATCGTCATAGCTGTCAATTAAACTTTTCATGAGTAAGAATGTGAATACATCAGCATGATCGCAATATGCGACCCATCTCAACGAACAAAGAGTCCAGTGGTATTAGGAATTTTATAGAGAAGAAGAATTAGAGTGCAGAACTACTTCTGAGGGTGAGCATTAGTATGGTTGCACATTAGATTGTCCACCCGACATCTGCAGCATGCATACCCTTGACGGAGAACGAATGAGGCCGGCTCTGCGCAATCTTCCAGGACTACAGTAAAACGGATGTGTTCTGAAACTACTGCTACAAGCCAACGCCTGAAAAGCTGCCATTTTAACTGAATAATCGGTCTGCCTATAGCTGAAGAAATTTAGAGGCTGACCCTAAGTAATACGGAAAGATATTTTAACCCGGACAGAAATATATTTGCACGTAATTTTGTCGTGAAGGGAACGCTGGCATATCATTTTTCCTTGAGTTTGGTCACTTATTATGATCTTGTTGTACATTTTTCATTAAAAATGGTGCTAAGTATCCGATGTGAGGTATTACAGGGTAATTTTAATAAGATAAATGTTACTGTGGAGATGAATGTTTCAAAGCTGACACGGTTAAAGATACACCCACATGTCGGCGACCCAATTCTCTGTTTCTTAGCTGCAATTCAAAATGTCCTCCGATGGCTCATTTAAAGTACATTAAGTAACGTGTGCTACAGTATAGACAGTGCCGGATTGCCAAGACAACAGATTCTGAGAAGATGAAGACGTGATTGCTGAAATAAACTCTAAAGTCACCTGCTGTCGCTATGCTACAGCATACATTTGACATTTAATGGGATTTTCCTTCATTCAGAATGGATGCCCTCTAGTGCGACAACTGTTTGCTAGCGTCATTAGTCCCTGAAAGTGTCTCATCATAGAACCCGCAAATTAGGCACAGTTATTTACTTCCTAAAATAACTTAACGATGGTTTCAAATTTGGATTTAATAGTTGATTAATTAATTTCTTTAAAAAAATTGAAAAACAAGTCACAAAAACCTTGATTTTCGATTTTTCCTCGCCAAAAACAGCAATACTCTAAGTTGTTGGCGATCAGAAAGACAGGAAAGTTTTAACCAATTTGCAATTATGGGAAAGGTTTAAAATAGTTCAACGCAGTGATTGCTCATTTTACGTTAGGGAAGCTTAGACCAACGTACGCTCCCAGAAAAATATACCTTTGTTGAACATTTTAAATTCACAATGGACAGGTTTGAAGGGGCATCCTTTACTTTGGCCCAAATGCTTGAAAAACCTATTATTACCGGGGAACTTGCCCGCTATAAAGGAAGTCGTGGTAAATGTATGTATGGAAGCTCTTCCATATATCCTGTGATAAATTTACCGTGAAGCCCTTGTATCGCTTCTAGTGCATATTTGTCTAGTTCCGTTTGTTGGACTGTGGAATAATCTTCGATTATCACATGGGGTTAAAACGCAGTAGAATGCGCTACATTGGCTGAGAGATCTTTATTCACTTTTTCCAGAAGCGTATCCAAATCAAACTTCTTAGCCACTATTACACTAATATTATCAACATATCGAGTATAGGAACGAAGCGGTTACCTGAATGGACAAAGCTGGCTCAAATCTTGTTTCCCGTTAAAGTCATTCAACTTTAGGGGTCTGAGTCGTGATCCTATGGCTATTTGGTCAATCTCTTGGTAAAACTTATCATGAACTCTTAATTGAACATTCAATATGAACAGCTAATTTAAAGCCATGACAAATGTCCAAATTTAAATTTTATGCTTAAATCTGTCATTGAAAAATTCTATACTATGTCTGTGAAGGATATATAAGTTAAGAGGTAAATAAGAGCTAAGCATGGCTTCTCATCATTATATGTCTTATTACTTATGGAAGAGATGAATTTATCGGCGTATCGCGGACTCTGTGTACTTTCACGTAGAAAGATTTCAGTACTTTGGCGTGGGGAATTACAAAATTTTATTTATTAACTAGGAGCGAGCATTTCTTCATATATTTGTTACCACTCATAAACCATATTTACAAAGTTTCATGACACCAGGGCAAAATATATAACAATTTTGGCAGGATACGTTGCGGAGGAATGGATGATATTTTGCTGAATTTTCAGACGATTTTGGTCAGCGTATTCTCGAAACAGCAAATTCATAATGTAAAATAAACTGTCAGGAGACTTGCAGAATAAGTCATCTTTATGAAAGATTGTTGACTTTACTTTATCTATTAGGGTTTCGTTAAAACCTTGGATTTTCTGATGTTTAGATCTCTAAAAGTATGATGAGGGCTTTTTGTGATTTGCGTTTTGGTAAAGCTTTCTGAATAATGGCTCTGATTTATTTACTAGGTCTGCAAATGCGGATTTAACTGCCTCGCCTTCAAAAAAGTGCATTTTATTCAAATAATTTAGGCTCATTCACATAATTTATTGATTCCGTGTCTATTGTCGCAATTTTAATTGAAAATTGCATAAAAATAAGCAGACTGTTCTAACACCAATTTAAAGAAGTACGCGTAAGGCATTGTTTTTGATCATGTTTTTGCCCTAAATTAGAGTCATCAGGAGAAAACGTTTACCGGTTAATGACCTTCCAACATAATTGAGAGATTACGTTTAAGTTTTTCGACTATATAAGCTGCGTTTCTAAGCTAAGCTGTCATTCTGATGCTGTTTGAAGACCAAAAGCTTCATATACACAGTAAAACTAAGTGTGCATTTTAGATTTTTTTGGAATTCGCAAACACTGCTTTAAGTTTTAAGCAGTTATCTTATTGCTCTGAAACATTAACACATTTGCGTTCGATTATTTTCTTAACAGCAATGCAATCTCTTTGTCCTTTTTTAACAACTTTTTAGATGCTCATTAATTAACACGCCAGAGTATTTAAATAGTGGCAGTCATTATGCTGTTATCTTTTCGCAGCTATCGTTGTGCGTGTTGTGTGTATGTGTATAGAAACTGCAAATAAAAAAAACTTATTTGCAACAACGCCTACGCATTTGAAATTAATTGATATAAATTGTCCACTTTTATAAAATATACTTTTAAACACGTTTTTGTCCAGGTGTTTTTAAGGCTGACACGTATTTCCAAAAACAGTATCATATAAACATACACCCGTATTATTTAACTACCGCTTCCATTTGTCCTTGGGCAATTCGAAGGCCATCTCTGGATCGATATGCCATTAGATGAATGGTTACTTTGAGCGCATTGTCGCCGGACAAGTCTGGTTCTCAATAATGTGAGTTTTCTTCCACGCACATTTGTTGCCTGGCGTTCAGTGTGTGCTTGCTCACCGGAGATAGATGATTTCGTGTCCCTCCTGGTTATTGCTTTTCCTGCATAATTTTAGACAGATAACCCAGTTTGACCACAAGACAAGGCATTATAACTGCCACATTTCAGTTTGTAGACAGCACATATTATAACACATTAACAAATAATGTTCTCAGGGTTAAAAATTTAAGCTCGTGAGGTAGGTGGTAGTTAGTGTGTTACTCGTATTGCATGTTCTTCCCACTGTCTTGTTAAAGGGTCGGATAGATTTTTTCACGTCTGTGACCATTGAAAAGGTGCTTGTGTTTTTCTATTTTTCGGAAGAAAATTATGCATGACCGTTTCATACCCATGCATTTATGCAAAAATGAAATTAGGCGCTTATTTAAAAAACAATAATTTTAAAAACCATTAATTACTATAAGAACGTTTTACTAACGAAACAGGTGCCAAAGGGGATACCGCTTTACAGACAACGAACAAATTTTCTCTAATTAAAGTATAAAATGACGCAGTCAATGCAAATGAAAATACGACGTACAATTAACGCACATTTTAAATAGGCTTCGGTCAACATTGGTAGTTTTTAAGCACGGTTATATAGGACACTAGTGATAGAAGCGAATAAGTGATTTTTAGAAAGTAGTTTAGCAGGAGAACTTATAATCAATGACAGTAGCATAAAAACGTAATAGGGGCAAAATTGTGCAGTATTTATAATATTTATTGGCTACGTTATCACATGGTTACTATAATTAGCAGCTCTCGCGATCACTGCTGGGGATCCTAATCGATGCGATAATGGCTTGGCCGCCTTTGTCCGAATCTAAAATGGCTGTGATTTTATCATCCATGTTGGATGGGGGCGTGATAATAAACCGGCTATTTGGTTCACTGTCATTGAAGGTGTTGGAAGATCATTGTGCTTGCTAATGGACTTAAGGCCTAAGAACCATGGCTCTAGCAGCACACGGCTTTTACAGCTTGACATCTTGAACGAATGCCGCCGACACGCCGACTATTACCCTTAGCCAACTTGTTTCTTTTGATACGCACAATCTAGGGTTTGGACAACCATAGGAGCTTGACAGTTCAAACTTAAAAATACAACACTTCCGGCAACCATTCTTTTATTTTCTGTGTTAATACGATGCAAACCAATTCATTCGAGGAAACCTCAATAGGAAAGACAGAACAATGGCTTAGCCGTAACCTCTTTGGTAAATTCTTTGAAGCTCATCCTCCTGTACGTCAAGGAGATTTTCAACTTCGAACATAACGTAAATAAACCCTGCGACTGTATAAATTCGATGTATTTTACCTGCTTTGCAAACATGATTTAAAGCATTTTGAACATTGCTTAGAAAAAGAAGAGGCGATCACTGGAACATGGCTTTTATTGGCCTGACGTTTCGATTCCTCTCTGAAACACATCATCAGAGGCAGTTTCAGAAAAGGATGAAAGATGCCCAATATAAACAGCATATATAAGTCAAAGTGAACACGCAAGCACAAGTAAACTACACTTAGCAGCTCTCGTAAGCACCCCAGTATTTCGCAATTGATGAGATGATATCTGGGGCCCCGGCGTCCTAGTCGTTAATAGCCGTGATCTTATCATCCATGTTGGATGAAAGCGTGATAATAAACCGGCCATTTGGCTCACTGACATTGGGGACGGGGTGCTGGCATCCCACGTCCTCCTCAAGTGACTTAGCCGCCTGTTCAGACAGACACAGATATGGGAACTGGAGTTCATTGCGCTTCTTAATCAACTGTCAGCCTGTAAAACTTGACTTAATGATTTCGGTCTCATAAAACCTGTAAAATATGTTCGGGTCGCTTTGAGTGTTGTTCAATCTGGGAGCCACCGTCCTTCCTCCTCACTGCAGCTGCGTGCTCGGCCATTCACTTCCAGAGTAATCTCACGCCCAAAAGAACTAAAAAGCAAACTATATGGTTAGGGACGGGTTAAAGACTTGAATTGATCGAGTTTGCACGTCCTCTCTCAAATATTTCTCTCGGCGTGTTGACGTCGTTCGTTCGTGAGCAGCACCACCTGATTGCGTAAACGTGATACGTTTTAAAAAAGAGAAAGATCAACGTGCCTGTTGATGTTGTTAGCGGGAGACACGCCAAAAGCATTTGTCGCCCCGCCTTTTAGCCAAGTACTCGCAAAGACGAAAACACGGTTCCTCCGAGTGGATTGTTTCTACTCGAGCTTTACCAAACCGAGTCGGCCGGTTTGTTTGGCGTGCACAATGCTAGGGACAGTAAGGAAAAATTTAGTTTTTAAACTACGTTCGATTAGAAAATCCTCCCTATCCCATAATTAAGTAGCATCATTCAAATTCGCCTGGAAGCATGATGGTGTATTATACCTTCGCCAAGTTCTGCTGACTCTGGCACATCATTTGAAGGCGGTCTCTGCACTCTTTTTCCAGAACATTTGGCACCAGGGGTTGGTATATATGATAGTGCGCATACCGTTGACCAACATTCCACAAACTTTTAACGTACAGAATAGTATGATTATCAGTCTGCCCAGAGTTTTCGAAGGCTGTCATAAGAGCGTCCTTAAAAGTATTAAAAAGTTAATTTCAAATTACTCCATCAGCCCATTTAGAAGGCTTATATTTGTCGGGCAATTCGTTTTCGGATCATCTGTTTTAAAACATAAGGACATCGGAAGCAAAACGTTTGTGAAGGCAGACATTGAGAGCATCCGAAAATATATTGAAACATTTGAACTTTCTACATCAGCTCAACCAGAATGATTGTTATATCAGGCACTCATATTTGGTTTGTATCTATCAGGCTGCACTGAGCAGCATTTCACGGAAAGGGAATCTGTTATGGCTAAAACTTGTTAAGGAATCTGATTTTGCTGAAGCAGTCCTGCCAATAGCTGTCATTGTTGATGGAAGTCTCAATATGATTGGCTACCTCCTTTTCCACTTTTACTTCAGATTGTTTTACACGGCATCCAATTCGATGTCCCGATTAATGCACGAGTTATCAGAATGTATAGCCTCTAAGAATCCCTGGATACTCTTCGAGGGGCAGAAGCCAACAATGTGCGTTTTGTCCCATTCAAATTTGTGCCCAGTTTCTAGTGTATGCATGGAAACTTGAGACAGGTGGTCTCGTCTCTTTACAGCAAACTGATGTTCGTGTAGGCGTGTAGATACTGAATTTCCTGTTTGGCTGCAATACACACCATAACAACGGTAACATGGGATTTTGTAAACGGCTTCTTTTATATCTAAATAGCCAAGCTGGTTTCGAATTGAAGTCGTTGGTTTGTGTGCCACGTAAATTTGGTGCTTCCGCAGGTGTCTTTCAACGAGTTCAGACACGTTCTTAATGTATGGAAGCGTTCGCCGGTTTTTTTATCGATGGGAGGATACCCACATCGTTGGCACCTGCCCAACAAGAAGAGGCCGCGAATTCCTGGAGGCAATGCACTCAGACGAGGCATGCATTAACAGGAATATCGATTTAGATGCCAATTACAAATTTCTCAAGGTCAAGTGGAGGCGAAAACAGCCACTATCGATCAGATAACTTGAAACTCCGGATGTCTATTGGCTCAAACTTTAGCCAACCATAGAATCTTGTGTTAGGCATTATTTAAGGTTAACTGTTTTCTGTACATCTCCCATTTGTCTGACGACGAACTGGGGCACCAGATTCGAAAATTTCACACAATAAAGTTATTTTGTTCCCAAAGAACTTAACTTTATTTAATATATATATATATATATATATATATATATATATATATATATATATATATATATATATATATATATATATATATATATATATATATATATATATATATATATATATCGTTGCTTTGACCGTAAGTTGCCCAAAAGTGTGGTAAACCATCTACTTACTGTTTCTCTTCCAACCAGCAAGATTTGAATAATAAACCATCTGTGCGAAAAATCTTCTTAAATTCAAATTACTAACCAGTTGTGCGTGTGTCACGTGGTGATCGTTGTTCATCTACCGCCGTGGGCGCAATCTAGTTCCTTATCTTTTTCTTTGTCTCTTAATTCTTGATGTCTCATGCATCTATGTACAAAATCTCTAGGGTAACCGTTGCTGGAAAACAGGTTGAATAGACAAGTGAGTTCAATTTGATAAAGTTCCTTGGTAGAACAGTGGGTTTTGCTCGATTAATGACTGTGTTGGCCACGCTTCGTTTGTGGGCGACAGCGTGGTTGCTCTCATAATGTAAGATAACATCCGCATTAGGCTCTTTGTGGTAAACTGATGTTTCCAAGGTCCCGTCAGTCTTTCGCTGTACGAGGACGTCAGGAAAAGCTAGTTGGTTGTCAATTTTTTTTCGAGTGTAAAGGTTATTCCGGGTATCGTTGAATTAATAATACTGTGCAGTGTTTCCAGTTGGTCCCTTTCAATGATGACAAACTTGTCATCAACGTAGCGTATTCATAACTTGGGGCTAACCAGTGGTAGGGCAGTAGCTTCTCATTTTTGCATTGTTACTTCAGCTAGGAAGCCAGAGATTGGTTAACCCATAGGGGCCCCCTATTTGTTGTTGATCTAAATCTTTTGAGAATGAAAAAACTTTTTCGAAGAATAAGTCCAAGAGTTCAAGAAAGGCAGATGTAGGAATATCCACGTCATAAGCGTGGAGTAATTCTTCTGTGTATTGCCTTGCCAGATCTAATGGTATGGATGTGAAGCAAGAAACAACATCTAAAGACACCATTATTTCATCTGTTGCAATGTTGAGTCTTCGTTATTTGTCCAGAAACCCTAGAGAGGTGTCAATGGATGTTTCACGATTCTTTGTAAATGGGTGTAATTTTCTGAAAAGCCACTTAGTAAGCTTAAAATTGTGTGCACCGATTTACGATACTATCAGTCGCAGTGGCACCTCTGGCTTGTGAACCTTAGGTAGTCCATTTATCTTAGCTATGGTTGGCCCGGTTTGTCTCAAGAATTTGACAATATCTCCTGATATTTGCTTCTTTCCTGTAATACGTTTAAGTACTTTTTCAATTGATGAATTCTCTGTGTTAGTGGGATCTTCGTCAAGATGTGTATAGGTTAACCTATCTTGTAACGATGACAGCATCTTTTTATTGTAGTCTGCTTTGTCCACAATAGCTGTTGAACCTCCTTTGTCCACAGGAAGGATTTCAGAGTTTTTGTCTGTTTTCAGAGATTTTAGGGCTTTTTTACTTCGTTTGATAGTACTGAAAATGAATTTCGGTTCTTTTAAGCATGTACAGTGCTATTTCGAATTGTGAAACGTTAACCTTCTATAAGAGGTTCCGCGCAGCACAATCGCGAGTCAAAGACCCCACAGTAAAAGAGCAGCAAACGAATGTAATTTACCGCATTCCGTGTGCGAATTGCTCTAGCGCTTACGTAGGCCATACAGGTCGACAACTATGGACGCACATAAATGAACATAAAATGGCCATTCGCCGACGCGATCCCTTGTCCCTCGTATTTGCGCACGCCGTGGACTGTGACCGCCGCTTAAATTGGGACGCAACCGAAGTGGTCGCCATGGCTAACACCAAACAGGCACGAGAATTCCTAGAAGCTTGGCCCTCCATCACAAACAGCATCAACAGCCATATCGATCTGGATTCTCAATACGAAGGCCTGCGTGCCCGGCTCACTGACTTGCGCCCACAACCTAACCAGGACCGCTTATATTTTCTGGGCCATGTTGAATCTCACTGTCTAGCCACCCCCTCCCCTGACATGGCAAACAACAGTTGAGACTATTAACACCTCCAACATCGGTGCAATTACCTCTCTCCCCATCCCACATCGATGACCATTATGTTTACCGTCTGCAGTCGCATTCAGTTACCATCCCCATTCGCCTCCGAAACAGGGAGCCCTAACAGTCCCCCCCATAACCGGCTCTAATCCAATTATGTGGCCATTCCTCACACCCCAGTTAGTTGTCTGTCCTTGTCTGTCCTGTAGCACAAACTGGTCATCTGACCATTTCATTTCTCATCTGATCATTTCGTCTGACGACGGGTTGGTGTGACCAACTTGAAAATTCACGAGTAAAACTTGATTTTTCCGATGAACCTTCTTTCTTCATATATATATATATATATATATATATATATATATATATATATATATATATATATATATAATTGCAGAGAGGAGACACGACAGAGAATATGGGTAGATTGATACAGTCTGTTTCGGGCTTATTCTGCCTTACGAGTGAAACCTGCAATAAAATCTATTCAAGGCTATCAAGTTGCAAACCGGTATGGGCAGCAGATGCTTGGGGTCTTTATATCTGACGCCCACCACAGACTTCGAAAATTCCAGGAACTGAAAGAAGAACACATGAAAGTTTGCCAGGATAGTCTTCCTGCAAATGTGTTTGAAACCTTACTAGAGACAATTACACATGTCGCAAGGCTAGAACGACTAAAAAGAGGAGCACTTTGGAAAAAAAATGGATGAAACTTTCTGATCAAAGCTACAATAATCCGACGTTCCCAAAAAAGGTTGTAAACCTGTCATCAAAAGTTCTAACCACAACAGAAGAAAGAGTACTCAGCAAAGGAATGAAATACAATCCTATCTGATTGCAATTACTTGGATTTCCTGGCTAGTTTTGAATCAATTCTATCCTCAACTGATCTGACAGAAGACGAACGGCTCACAATTCGAAATAATACAGTCCAAACTTTTAAAAACCGCAGGACATACTCGACATTATCTTGTGACGAAAAAGAAAGCATTAAATTCACTTAAGAAAGATGAAAATATTATAATTTTTGCCGGCCGACAAAAGGAGGTTCCATGGCTATTTTTAAACAAGACGGAGTACATAGATAAGATGACATCAATTTTAACGGATAACTCAACTTACATGCCACTAACTACCGACCCCACAAAGTCACAAAACGCAAATATCGAGAAGGTATTGAAACGCCTCAAAGGAAGAAAATTAATTTCTGGAGTACTGGCCTAATCCTTGAAGCAGGATGAACCTACGATTGCCAAAATATACGGACTTCCCAAAGTTCACAAAAGTGGCATTCCGCTGCGACCGATAGTCTCCTTAATCAGTGCACCAAATTATAAGATTTCCAAGTGGCTATTTCATCAACTCAACCCACTTACAAAGAACTGTGAATTCTCTATCCAAGACTCGCTAAAGTTCCTCGAGAAGATAAAAGACTTTAAAATTGCAAAATGACGAAATAATGGTGTCATTTGATGTTATTTCTTTATTTACGTCTATCCCGCTGGACTTAGCGAGGACTTGTACTGCAGAACTCCTACAGGCCTATTCTACCGGTGTACCTGCAGATATCCTCCTAGAACTCCTCGATATTTGCCTTGAAACAAACTTTTCCTTTGCTGAAAATTATTATCGACAACTAAAAGGCGCCCCTATGGGTTCGCCAATATCCGGTTTTTTGGCGGAGGCTGTAATGCAGAAACTAGAGGCTACAGCTCTCCCCAGAATTAACCCGAGATCGTGGCTACACTACGTAGACGATACATTTGTTATCGTCAAAAAAGATCAACTTGATCCACTCCACAAAAGCCTGAACTCCACGTTCCCAGGAATTCAATTCACCCTTGAAACAGAAGTTGATAAACGACTCCCTTTCCTAGACGTCCTCGTAAATAGGAAGACAGACAGGATACTACATACCTCAGTCTATCGTAAATATATATACTCCGAGGTTATTTTACATTTTGGGAGTAACCACCCCATGTCTCACAAACGCAGCTCTGTTAACAGCTTGCTACGTCGAGCAAAAACTCACTGTTCCGATGAAGAAACATATCGAACAGAAATGAAATACCTTTTTCAAATTATTTTTCCCAAAATGGATATCATCCTGACTTTGTCCGTCGATGCATGCGACGACAACAATTAAAAAGAAAAAAAGGTATTTCCAGAGCTACGACCTCCCAGGCGTCAAAAACAACAAACTGGCGAACCCTCTCGTATGTAAAAAATGTATCTGAGCTCGTTGAAAGACAGCTCAAGAAACACAATATACAAATAGCGCACAAAACCAACAACAACTTTGCGCACCCAGCTTGTACACCCTAAGGATAGGGGTTGGCTATTTCAATAGAAAAGAAGTCGTCTACAAGATACCGTGTACCAGTTGTGATGCAGTTTATTGTGGCCAAACCGGAAAATCTCTATCCACCCGTTTACATGAACATCAGTTAGCGGTGAGGACACGAGACCCTTTATCGCAGGTAGCCATGCACACACTGGACACAGGACACCTATTTGGATGGGAGGATACCCACATTGTTGGCGCCTGCCCAACAAGAAGAGGCCGCGAATTCCTGGAGGCAATGCACTCAGACGAGGCATGCATTAACAGGCATATCGATTTAGATGCCAATTACAAATTTCTCAAGGTCAAGTGGAGGCGAAAACAGCCACTATCGATCAGATAACTTGAAACTCTGGATGTCTATTGGCTCAAACTTTAGCCAACCATAGAATCTTGTGTTAGGCATTATTTAAGGTTAACTGTTTTCTGTACATCTCCCATTTGTCTGACGACGAACTGGGGCACCAGATTCGAAAATTTCACACAATAAAGTTATTTTGTTCCCAAAGAACTCAACTTAATGACTGTGTTGACCACGCTTCGTTTGTGGGCGACATGGTGGTTGCTCTCATAATGTAGGATAACATCCGCATTAGCCTCTTCGCGTTAAACTGATGTTTCAAAGGTCCCGTCAGTCTTCGCTGTACGAGGACGTCAAGAAAAGGTAGTTGGTTGTCAATTTTTTTTCGAGTGTAAAGGTTATTCCGGGTATCGTTGAATTAATAATACTGTGCAGTGTTTCCAGTTGGTCCCTTTCAATGATGAAAAACGTGTCATCAACGTAGCGTATTCATAACTTGGGGCTAACCAGTGGTAGGGCAGTAGCTTCTTATATTTGCATTGTTACTTCAGCTAGGAAGCCAGAGATGGGTGAACCCATAGGGGCTCCCTTTTGCCGTCTTACGACGGGCCGCTGTAACCTGCTTGGGACGGTACTGAAGTGATCGCCATGGCCAACATCAAACAAGCTCGAGAATGCCTCGAATGTTGGCACTCTAGCACAACTAGCATTAACCGCCATTGCTCATTACGAAGGATTACGTGCACGATTAATTAACGAGCGCCCACACCTTAGCAACGACTGCTAATACTTGCGGCGTTTTAATCTCACTTTTCGCCAACCCCACCTCACACATGGTGAACGGCAATTAAACATTCCGACACCTCCAACCGACGCAGTGCCCCCTACATCCAACCCGGAACCATGATCGATAATCTAGCCGGCCGTAGTTACTTGCCGCCCACCTCCCCCACCCAAACAAGCCAATGTAATTGTTCTCTCCTAACTCCCCGTTCCAAAACATGCCCCGATTAATGGTCCACCTAAAACCCACTCACACCAGCTGTTTGTTTGTCACTTTTTGTCCTGTCGCGCCATTTCACTTTCTCCTCTGTTCATTTCGTCTGACGAGGGTTTGGTGTCACCAACTTCAAAATTTACGAGAACAGCTCCATTTCCCGAAGAGAAGTTTTCTTTTCATTAAATATATATATATATATGTATCACATTCTAAAAGTTTGACTGAAAGTCTTGACAAATAAAGTTAACATGACGCATTGCAACATTTTATTTTTATTTTAAAATCAAAATCATTTCATTTTTAGGCGCGAAACAATGGCCCTGATACATGTGTGTACAGTCTAGCGTATTAAACGCAGTAAAATTGCAAAACAAACCTTGGAATCAACAAAATGCATTTTTCGGCTTTCTCTAACAGGGTTGTTAAAATTTAACAGGATAATGTTTAAGATCTTGAGGGTTATACATTAGCGAATTTTGTCGATTTTCCATCGACGGGAAAACAACATGCACTGAACATTGCAATGACCTTTTGTTCTGCGGCAGCAGTACAACATTTGTTAAACAGATTACTTTACTAACTTTCTAACCGTATGGTTTATGAAAAATAATTATTGTACGGTAAACGACGTCTCATTCCAACAGTTTGACTGAAAGTCCTGACAACTAAATTTAACAGAATTGTCCTTTTTTGGGACATGATGCATTGCAACATTTCATTTGGATTTAAAATTCAAAATTATTTCCTTTTTTAGGCGCGAAACAATGGCCCTGATACATGTGCGTGCAGTGTAGCGATTTAAACGCAGTAAGTTTGCAAAAAAACTTTTTAAATTTAAAAAATGCATTTTTTGGACTGCTCCAACGGGGTTTATAAAATTTAACAGGACAATGTTTAAGGCCTTGAGGGGGATAAAATAGCGATTTTTTGTTGATTTTCCATCGACGGGAAAACAACATGCACTGAACATTGCAATGACCTTTTGTTCTGCGACAGCAGCACTACATTTGTTGAAAATATAACTTAACTACCTTTCTGACAGTATAATATATCAAAAATACTTAAAGTCCCGTAAAAGACGTCTCCTAGGAATTACCTCCGAGTTAGGACATACTATTTTTAGGAATATAGGAAAATATGACGCGAGAATGACACTCAATTCGTTGCTGATGTATTCTTCTTGTTTTGCTTTAAAAAAAACATGCAAATTGTAGCATTTTCTGGAAATGGTTATCATGTTTTCACGATTTTCGACCTTCTTGCATCATTAACGTTTGTCGTTGCGAAAACATAGCGCTGCCACTCACAATCCTTAGCTCCGCCTATGCTAACTTCAACTTGAATTCATTATTAACTTTGTCAACCGAATCATGGTCTTCACTTAACAGTCATTTTAATTATTACCAGTCTTATGAACGTAGCAAGCAGTCTTTGAATAAAAAATAGATTTCCAAAGTAAATCAAGGGTTTCCAAGGCTCACAACCCAAAGATCAATTTATAACTCACTGCCAGATGGAACGGTAATTGGACCTAAAATCAACTGCCCTTTATGCTTCAGTTTCGCACCAGGGAACAATGCAATCGGTGTGCGTTCATTCTTCTATCTTCACCTAGCTGAGATAAGGAACTTTGTCGAACTCGGAAAAATTGAGTTATTGCAGCGATGACATCTGTTAAATTTATTCCGCATCACGAAAAAGCATTTTTTAGTAACCAACAAACGTTAAGTTTTGCCTCATGAATTATAAATCATAACCCAGAAAAAGGCAAAATTCTGTAAGCGCAGTATAGTGTCTTCTTATTCATAGAGGAGGATTTTCTTAGCGCGCAAGGTATACAGTTTGAAGAAGGAAAACCCTAATAGTGATAAGTCGAAAGAGAAAACTAAGAGTTATCCTTGACGTGGAAACCATTTTGAAACATAAACATACCGATCTCAATCGGTGAAAGCATTTTCACTGAGTGAAACCCAAACCTCAGTCTTAATTTCCCTTGAATTTAGCGCAAGGTAAATTGAATGAAAAAGGTTCTCTGTTCGGATTTCTTTCCTGAGGGAGCACATTTGTTTTTGCCCGTGTGCCTATCGTCTTCTAAATGCACTCAAATATGAATTCTCTTCGTACACACACTTTATATTTTGTAAATTTTTTGAGATTTTTTATTTCACTCGACCCTCAAGGCATACGCATGTCCTGTAGATGCTCCTGTAGTTTCTTGTGAAATTGGAACTTAAAAAGTGCAGTTTCCATAGAGCATTCAAGCCTGAACTGAGAGAACGAACTACCTCTGGTGAGATATTAGAAAACATAACAATTTTTCTCTCATCCTGAGGCTCTTTGTTTGAAAAAACCCCTGCAAAGGACTCGCATAATAGCGTATACCATTTTTAAACATCGGTAAATATCAGAAAAGTAGTATGTACTAAAAGTGAAAAACCTGCATTCGTTGGACAACCTTTGAACTGAAGTCCTTTACAGAAATTTAATATCGTAGGGCACCCCTCAAGACTAGAAGCAGATGCACATCAACAAATGAATAAAATATTTGAATTTTTGTATATTTTTGTGATTGAACGTATTCGCTTTGGTAATGTTTCAGGAGTTAGTAAAGCACACACTTCAAACACTCACTAATTTTCACCTTTAATCTGAAGAAGACAGTGGCAATATGGCTGCTTTTGGCGGTTTACTAAATTTGCATAATATATGCGCGAATTTTGGCAACTCTGCATGCATCATGCAGGCGTTACTTTCAAGAAGAAGATCAAAATCTCCGATTTTCTAAAGTATCTGTCAGAAGGGAAGTACGTAACTCAGTATTTCGAAGGCAGCATCACGAAAACACAAGCACTAGGTGATGCTCACAGTCGACCACCATTGCCAGAGGCAGCAGAATGTATTGCCTCAGATTAAGGCGCCGTTCTCACGCACTGTTTGGTAGTAAACCTGCATAACAGGTCCATTTTGATAGATGACTACCGAGACGTATGTGAGCAATATGGCGTACTCCATTCAATGTGAAGCCCTATCTTTCCTTGTCATTAAACCAGTCATACAGGATGAGAAATCTGTCCGCGAATGATAATGCTTGGAGAGATTTCACACTGTCTCGAATCTCTACTCACAACCTGGGGGAATGGTCATGAGTTCAACTTCGCAAACACGCGAACATTGACGGGAATCGGCGGGGGCTTTCGTCACCAAATGCAGCATCAGGCACGTCGAACAACTTCCTTACAATCACGCGCTACGCCTATGCGGCCAGGAGGCACTCCTCACTTCCCAGCCATCGATGCACGCTGTCAGTACGCCGTGACACCATTGTGAGCTAAGCGGTACCAACACGGCTCACTCACAGACACTACTCCCCAGTACCTATTCCTCCCCGTTATAATTCAGAGGCAAAATGTTCAGTTATTGCTTACCAAAAACACCCTCGCTGATGATTGGGCCCTCAATAGAGTTCACAAACTCAACCTACAAAACGTTACTTCCCTGTGATATCATAAACATCTTTTTTTAACCTGTCTCTCATCACTACGTTATATCCACTTTTCACGAGCCACCCTCATATGTTAGTTCCAAGTCATTACTATAACTATGACCAAACCGTCTACTTACTGTTTCTCTTCCAACCAGCAAGATTTGAATAATAAACCATCTGTGCGAAAAATCTTCTTACATTCAAATTACTAACCAGTTATGCGTGTGTTACGTGCTGATCATTGTTCATCTACCGCCGTTTAATTGCATGAGATCTGCCTGCTGTTTTGAAAGTGAATCAGACTTACAACTGATTGAAGTCTGAAAATATGTTAACGGCACCACGGGGTTCAAGATGCATTCGAGAGAGCCTGATCAAATGGAGGAGTATTTTGAGGCAGGTGCCATTATTTGGCCGCATGTGTAGGTTAAGGCACATCATTGACAGTTAGACTTCACCTCTTGGGTTTACAGTAGGCTACGACACCTTCTCAGGTTAAGGTTACAATACATAGCATGAAAGCGCACATTTATGATTCAACATTGGCCAATTTCAGCATTTTTATCTGAAGTAATGTATATATGAATTTAATTTCAACAGGGCCAGTTGATATTGTAAAGGTTTTCATAAGGTGGTAGTTTCATGTCATGGTTCATCATAACTGAGCGTTTCTTTTAGACATTACATGCAATGTTAATTACCCCAGTGTATCTAAGAATATATATCAATCTAAATATGTATGAACTCGGTGCTGGCCTCAGTGTGCTTTGAAGGCACAACCAACAGTGTAATGTCTGTTTTTAACTAATGGGCTGAAAAATACTAGACTTTTTTAAACGCGAGTCCATGGCTGGATTGTTATAGCTCGAGAAGTCACAATGATGGTTTCAAACAAGCATACATCACTGTTTTCACTACTCTGAAAGTGCAGTCACAGAAATCAGCCGAAAACCACTATATTTATATGCACGATATTAATGCACGATATCACGCGGGTATCCATTTTTTGAGAATAAGTTAAAGAGGTATTTCATTTCTTCCCGATAACTTTCTTCATCAGAGCAGTGTGTTTTGGCTCGATTTAGAAGACTGTAGACAGAACTCGTTGTGAGAGATAGGTCGATTACTATCAAAGTGTAGGATGACCTCAGAATATGTTTCTTTGCAATAAAATGATGTATGGAGTGATCGATCAGTTGTTCATTGTAAGAGGACAGCCAGAAAAGGGAGTTGTCCATCAGCTTCCGTTTCGAACGTGAATTCAATTCCTGGAAATTTGGAGTTCAGATAACTGTGTAGTAAGTCTAAGTTTTTCTTCTTTATGATGACAAATGTGCTATTGATTAACGGCTTTGGCCTAAAAACTGGATATGGTTGACCCCAAAGGAGCCTCCTTAAAGTGTTGATTGCATTGGCCGGAGAAAAACAAGATGGTTGCTATACAGGGATCTAGCAGATGGACTAGGGTGTTGAAGAAGTTCTTCGTTGCAGAATCTTGCTCAATCAAAAGGGGTGTTGGGTAACAGCGAGACCACATCAAATGAAACAATCCTTTCATCAGGTGTAACTTTGACTCCGTGCAGTTTGTCCAGAAAACATTTTTTAAATTTTCAATGGAGTATTAAGGGGACTTTGTAAGTGGCTGTAGTTAGTGAAATAGCCATTTTTAAATTAAATAGTTCAGGAAAACTATTAAGGAGCCTATTGGTCGCAGTGGAATACAGTTTTGTGAATTTTCAGAAGACCATATATTTTGGCAATGGTAGGTTTTTGCTGTTTTAAAGATTTAGCAAGAACTTTTGAAATGAATTTCATTCTCCGGAGGTTTTTCAGCAATGTTTTGGTTTTTAAATCGTCCTTTGAGAGTGACGGCAACTTCCCTGTGGATGAAAATGCCCGTATGTTCCACACTTGGGATTGGGTATGACTGGCTGATGACAGCTAATAAGCCAGAAACGGCAATTTCGGTCTCCCTTGTCTTTGTCGGTTCCATATTATCAACATATGCTACACGTCGCTATGCGACTGCCTGCGATTACTCTAGTCTGATTTCCAGGGCACAACGGAACATAAATATTCCTTAAACAGATTGGTGAGCCCTACACTATCATCATATTCCCGATCACAACCGACAAAACAAAGAGCCCGTGGCTCAATGGTAGAGCCTTCGACTCAAATACTAACGGTCGCGGGTTCGAATCCCAGGTGTTACACACTTAGAATTGGGTATGACTGGCTGATGACGGCTAATAAGACAGAAATGGCCATTCAGGTCTCCCTTGTCTTTCTCGGTTATACCTTATCAACATATGCTACACGTCGCTATGCGACTGCCTGCGAGGAGCTCTAGTATGAGCTCAGGGCACAACGGAACATACATGTTCCTTAAGCAGATCGGTGAGCCATACACTATCATCATAATCCCGATCACAACCGACAAAACAACGAGCCCGTGGCTCAATGGTAGAGCGTTCGACTCAAATACCAAAGGTCGCGGGTTCGAATCCCAGGTGTACCACACTTGGGATTGGGTATGACTGGCTGATGACGGCTAATAAGACAGAAATGGCCATTCAGGTCTCCCTTGTCTTTCTCGGTTATACCTTATCAACATATGCTACACGTCGCTATGCGACCGCCTGCGAGGGCTCTAGTATAAGCTCCAGGGCACAACGGAACATACATGTTCCTTAAGCAGATCGGTGAGCCATACACTATCATCATAATCCCGATCACAACCGACAAAACAACGAGCCCGTGGCTCAATGGTAGAGCGTTCGACTCAAATACCAAAGGTCGCGGGTTCGAATCCCAGGTGTACCACACTTTGGATTGGGTATGACTGGCTTATGATGGCGAATAAGACAGAAATGGCCATTCAGGTCTCCCTTGTCTTTCTCGGTTACACCTTATCAACATATGCTACACGTCGCTATGCGACCGCCTGCGAGGGCTCTAGTATGAGCTCCAGGGCACAACGGAACATACATGTTCCTTAAGCAGATCGGTGAGCCATACACTATCATCATAATCCCGATCACAACCGACAAAACAACGAGCCCGTGGCTCAATGGTAGAGCGTTCGACTCAAATACCAAAGGTCGCGGGTTCGAATCCCAGGTGTACCACACTTGGGATTGGGTATGACTGGCTGATGACGGCTAATAAGCCAGAAATGGCCATTCCGGTCTCCCTTGTCTTTGTCGGTTCCACATTTCTCAACATATGCTACACGTCGCTATGCGACCGCCTGCGAGGGCTCTAGTCTGAGTTCAGGGCACAACGGAACATAAATGTTCCTTAAGCAGATCGGTGAGCCCTACACTATCATCATATTTCCGATCACAACCGACAAAACAACGAGCCCGTGGCTCAATGGTAGAGCGTTCGACTCAAATACCAAAGGTCGCGGGTTCGAATCCCAGGTGTGCCACTTGGGATTGGGTATGACAACTGATGACGGCTAATAAGACAGAAATGGCCATTCAGGTCTCCCCTTGTCTTTCTCGGTTGCCACCTTATCAACATATGCTACACGTCGCTAATGCGACCGCCTGCGAGGAGCTCTATTATAAGCTCCAGGGCACAACGGAACATACATGTTCCTTAAGCAGATCGGTGAGCCACACACTATCATCATAATCCCGATCACAACCGACAAAACAACGAGCCCGTGGCTCAATGGTAGAGCGTTCGACTCAAATACCAAAGGTCGCGGGTTCGAATCCCAGGTGTACCACACTTTGGATTGGGTATGACTGGCTGATGACGGCTAATAAGACCAAGAAATGGCCATTCAGGTCTCCCCTTGTCTTTCTCGGTTGTACCTTATCAACATATGCTACGTCGCTATGCGACCGCCTGCGAGGGCTCTAGTATGAGCTCCAGGGCACAACGGAACATACATGTTCCTTAAGCGAGATCGGTGAGCCATACACTATCATCATAATCCCGTCACAACCGACAAAACAACGAGCCCGTGGCTCAATGGTAGAGCGTTCGACTCAAATACCAAAGGTCGCGGGTTCGAATCCCAGGTGTACCACACTTTGGATTGGGTATGACTGGCTGATGACGGCTAATAAGACAGAAATGGCCATTCAGGTCTCCCTTGTCTTTCTCGGTTATACCTTATCAACATATGCTACACGTCGCTATGCGACCGCCTGCGAGGCTCTAGTATGAGCTCCAGGGCACAACGGAACATACATGTTCCTTAAGCAGATCGGTGAGCCATACACTATCATCATAATCCCGATCACAACCGACAAAACAACGAGCCCGTGGCTCAATGGTAGAACGTTCGACTCAAATACCAAAGGTCGCGGGTTCGAATCCCAGGTGTACCACACTTGGGATTGGGTATGACTGGCTGATGACGGCTTATAAGCCAGAAATGGCCATTCCGGTCTCCCTTGTCTTTGTCGGTTCCACCTTATCAACATATGCTACACGTCGCTATGCGACCGCCTGCGAGGGCTCTAGTATGAGCTCCAGGGCACAACGGAACATACATGTTCCTTAAGCAGATCGGTGAGCCCTACATTATCATCATATTCCCGATCACAACCGACAAAAAAACGAGCCCGTGTCTCAATGGTAGAGCGTTCGACTCAAATACCAAAGGTCGCGGGTTCGAAACCCAGGTGTACCACACTTGGGATTGGGTATGACTGGCTGATGATGGCTAATAAGCTAAAAATGGCCCTTCCGGTCTCCCTTGTCTTTGTCGGTTCCACCTTATCAACATATGCTACACGTCGCTATGCGACCGCCTGCGAGGGCTCAAGTTTGAGCTCCAGGGCACAACGGAACATATAACCTTAAGCCGATCGGTGAGCCACACACTATCATCATATTCCCGATCACAACCGACAAAAAAACGAGCATGTGGCTCAATGGTAGAGCGTTCGACTCAAATACAAAATTTTGGGGTTCGAATCCCAGGTGTACCACACTTGGGATTGGGTATGACTGGCTGATGACAGCTAATAAGCCAGAAATGGCCATTCCGGTCTCCCTTGAATTTGTCGGTTCCACCTTATCAACATATGCTACACGTCGCTATGCGACCGCCTGCGAGGGCTCTAGTATGAGCTCCAGGGCAGAATGGAACATACATGTTCCTTAAGCAGATCAGTGAGCCCTACACTATCATATATATATATATATTTAATTATATATATTTGTGTGTGTGTGTGTAGGTAATGTGCCCCCTAAACGGGCCACGTGGTAGATGCGTTGGACCAACATGGGGGCTACATCAGGGCACGGCATGCGTTATTCGGGTTGCGCTCCGCTAACAAATGCCGAACATGGGAGGTGTGGTGGCACGCCTAGGGGCGACTAGAACTAAGGGGACCCGGCCGTGCCAGCGTCCTGCATCCTCTCCCGCCTCCGGTCTTCTTGACTCTGTCTTGACACCGGGCTCAGGTGGGGGAGGATGAGAGAGTGTGGTAGATGCCATGCAAGTCTACTATCACTTTAAACTAAATCACGCCTAAGTCACCGTCCCTGCTCCCCTTTCTCATAGAGCATACGGTGTACATTGTCGGACTACGACGGTCGAACTGTCGTGTAGATAGTATATGATTATTACGTCAAACAGTGTGACATGAAAGAAAACAAAATGTGACAGAAAGCTTTTAAGCGAAATTTTAATGGATAATAGGTATTGAAAACGGTAACTACGTAAAATGCATAGGAAAATTACTTAATATATGAAAACTCAACAAGTTGCTTGCAGGTAAAGGAAATGTCCATAGCCCGGCACTTGTCAATGTGATTATTTCGGTGAAGCTGACAGCTTTAAGGATTCCCAGATATGATGCAAATCGACATTGGAAGCGACCGCTTTATGTCTAGTTCTACGCACCAAACGGATCAGGGCACCAAATAATTGGACAGCAGATTTAGAATTCAGAAAACCCAAAGTTGTGCACTTTTGGGAGGGCTGCTCAAGGGAATTATTCAGTTACAAAAAGAAACAGTGATTTTCCGAATGACTAAACGATGGATTAATTTCTAAACGTGTCAAGGTCACTTCTAAATTTAGAAGATGTGCTACAGTCGTATCTAATTTTTGTGGTGTTTTTCACTGGAGAAGATGATTAATTAAATGTTTGTTCTTAAGTTCAATAGCCCCTTACGGATATGGTGATACAGAAAATTAGAATGGACATTCACACATAAAGAAGAAGCACCAGATATTTTTCTCACGAAAGGATGCCATATTGCATTCGAGCTTTCTGTGGTCCTCTCCAGGTTATAACAGACAGGTGAATGACAGGTCAAACGATTACTAGTAGCAGTAAGATCGACAGTGTAGCGCGTTTTGATTGCAAGATCCGTTTTTATACGCATTTTTCAAACGATTTACGCAGGAACCTAATTGAGTTGGCTGCTATTTCAGTACGTCGTAATTGTTTGGGTCCATAGCACTAGCATCTGTGAAGCATTTACTCCATGCCGATACTTTAAAGGCTATATGCAAGTAATTTATTTACCAACACGTTTCCGAGCAACCTTCGAATTTTTGAATTTTCATACGATAAAAAATGGTGTTGACATTGCCTGATGACATATCATAAATCCTTTTCGCTAACAGCCAAGCTTTCAATGACCAGCGATTTCTTACATGACATTTTTAATAATATTTTCTTGCATGGAATAATGTGAGTTTTTCTAAAGTGGCCGTTACCAAGTTAACGATAAAGGTGTCTGATATTTTACTCGTTTAAAAGACTACACCCTCAGTTTCACTTCACCGCCGATCTTTCAGGATCCAGGGAATCAAGTAAATGTGCATACGCGAAGTCTCAGCTGCATACCGCTGCTTACGTTCGTCGTGAGGAATATGGTTGACCTAAGTAGGCGATCCTAGTTCCAGATGATACGAAAACACCTATGAAGGTCCGCAAGGTCGCTCCTAAAGATTTTAATCACTGAGCCTACTTGAAAGGGAACTTATTGACCCAGTCATTCATTTTTATCGATTCTCGGCCATTGCATTAAATCGTTTGAAAATCGCGCTTTTATTAAAGCAAACTGGGGAAAGGTAAACTTATACCCAGATGTTCCCAGTCGATAGTTTGGCTTCTCCTCAAGTCCCTTGTAAATCGAACTATCCTTCCCTTGATGATTTATGTCGCAGGTCTGCTGCCAAAAATTTCATCCGAGAATGGGCATTAAAACTAATTTGATAAGTGAATATGCTTCATCTTTGCACCCTTAGATAGCGGAAACTTTGCTTGAGCCTGCATAATTACTGAACTTCATGCAGTAGCTGAGAATACCGCAAACTCGCATATTTGTTGACGTAAACTTTGGAACAAAAGAAAATCCTTGTCCACAAGGCATCTTCGTATCTTATTTCTATTTCTCTTCTATTAACCAGAAGAGTTAAAAGGATCCACCGATTAGTACGTAATTAGTGTGTAAAAGCTAGAAGATAAACCGATTTTCCTGAACTCCCAAGTAAGACAAGTGATTATGGTTTCGAGCCTCAATCCCAAACTTTAGGAGATTAAGATCCTTGTCCTGGTGATGGCGTCAACTTCTTCTCCGCTCTATTTTTATTTGAATACAGAGTCCTCTATTAAATTATTGGTAGCAGATATGCATGGTCCTAAAATTGCCTTTTGAGTGCTGCAGTATTAAAGAACGTACCTTATTACAAACCTTTATGCCACCAAACTGACAAATGTCCTAACCATTGAACAGGGCCTTTCAGCACCCTCGTGCCTTTGTGAATTTTCTGTGAAATAAGGCGGCAACTCAGTGGGAAGAGAAAACAAATAAGAGGACAAATTTTCTGAGCATCAATTATTTTTTCTGATTACAGCAACTACGCCAAGGTCATTTGCCTATCCTCTCGTCATATCAACTTCATGTTTCTTTATCGAATTTTCATCTCGCCGAAAGAACTATCTATGCATTCGTATAACGCACATGGCACATATCTCTTAAATTATCTTGAAGATTATATAGGTTACACGAAAACTGCATGCAAATATATCAAATGGGCATGTCATAATAAACATATTAACCTTCACGCACGAGATATTTATGGAATGCGAAACTATCAATTTTCGATGTAGGGTAGCAGTGAAGGAAAGCATAGGTTAAGAATATAGTCTTTTTTGGAAGTAACCCTGCCAGTTTCCGGTCCACTCCCAGAAAGTTTTGTTCAGCCGAATTAACTTTAAATAAGGGTGTCATTTCTGCTGAAATGAATAAACACACTGGAAACTCAAGAAGGAAGTTATTCTGCCAAAACCCCCTGCACACTCTCCAGACGCAACCATCTGCCTCACAATAATAAGGCCAAAAGGCCCGCTACCATTTCGTTTACTGAATCTGTTGTAGTTTTGTAAAAAGCAACTACGTTGGAGAATCTGGGAGACTACTCCACACGTGAATGGCCGAGCAGGTGGCAGCAGTAAGGAGAAAAAGGACACGAAATCGCAAGTCGCAGGTCATGCGACGGGACCTGGCCACAGTCGATTTATAAGCCGAATGATCTCGTGGCTCCATTTTCTGTGTTTGCGATTTGTCCGGGCATTATTTCTAGCAACGTGGGGATTATGTGGGTAACCAGTAGTCCCGGTGACAGCGATCCAAATTCCCGAGTAAGTTTCATGCCAGGAATCGACAATGGTGATGAAATCATAGCAATTAACGAGACGGGTACGGACCAAAAAGCAACCATCACATCGAATATGACCCCCTGCGATGAACACGGGGACTGCCAGCGATAGTCGGTTTGCGCTTGCCTATGAATACTGCCCAACTTGTGCCCCAAGTACCTTTTTCTGATGATGGGTTGGAGTGAGAATCCGAAACGTCAGGCCAGTAAACACCATGTTTAAGTTATAAACTCTTTTTCTTCTGAGCTATTTCCTTGAATGTGCCGGTTCGCTTTTATCATCAATAACAGTATGGAGCATACGAAAGAACACTTACGACAAAGGAGACACTGAAATGCCCATTTCTGGTTAAGTAGCCATCATCAGCCAGCCATATGAAACAACAACTGGTGCACTTCTCGAACTAGCAGACGTGACCTGTTTTCAACATTCTTATGCTCTAAACCACTGCTCCACGGGCACATCGATTTTGCCGGTTTTGGTCGAGTAGAATGATATGGGCTGACAGGTGCCCCCGAGGCCCGCAGTAGCCGAATAGTGGCTATAAGCAGAAGAACTGATAGACGTGAACAGGCAAACACGTCTGTTAACTTCTATCAGCAATCTATTTGAGTGCTATGCGCTCCAATCGGCTCGAAGGTGGGAAACATTTGCCCTTTGGGATTCGTTTACCAATGCGCAGGTTCAGTTTTATGCACATATATCTCGACAATAATGTGTTGCCGAAATGCGTGTCATGCAAACCTCCGGTCAACACAGAGCTGGCATGACGCGCAGTATTCCAACATGGCAGCCGAATGATCTGTGTGCATCTACAAGACTGTCACTCGAGGCTTCACAAATACCGTCAGAGGATTGAACAAGAGAAGGCAAAGTGCTGTGAGTTCATGGGTGAGAACGGTACAAAGGTACTTTAGCAGAGGGTGGCCGAACGAACCCACCAACAAAGAGTGAAGCAGAACAAATTTCCTAAGCGGCCTGCTCCACAAACGACAAACTGATGCACAACCTGTCATCAAAGGAGCTGACGGAGGAGCAAATGCAAGTGTTAAGGCTTGAAGCCTCGTTCAACACAGCCGATGCCAAACCGGCCAACAGCTGTGGAGTCGATCCTTAGCGAGGCCAAGTTACGTGCTTTCCAAGGTCGAACGTAATGCATATAAGGAATTCAGCGCTTAACAAAACCTCGTCATCATGCTTGTGGACAGAAGCATTATCCGGTCGCATGGGGCAGGACGGACTATATCCAGAAAGCCAAAAGCTTGCTGGATTATCATCAGTCATATGCCCATGCGAATCCAACCCCATGAAAACGCTGACACGCAAGATCAACGCGACGCTGTTGGCAATAAAGAAATCAGTTTTAATATCACCGACCGATTGAGGCATGGTGAAAGCACGAGAAACGACCATTTCCCGATTCTATGGTCTTCCAAAAGTTCACAAAGAAGGCGCTCTTCCAAGGGCAAACGTGATGCACTTAAGGAACTCAGGGCTGACAATAACATCGTCATCGTGCCTACGGACAAGGGAAAATCTACGGTCGTATGGGGCAGTACGGACTTTATCCAGAAAACCAAAAGCTTGCTGGAGGATCCTCAATCCTATGTGACATGCGAATCGAACCCCATCAAAACGCTGACACATGAGATCAACGAGACGCCGATAGCAATGGAGAACTCAGGTGCAATATCATCGATCGATCGACGCATGGCGAGAGCACAAGAAACGACCGTGGCCCGATTATATGGGTTGCCAACAGTGCACAAATAAGGCACTCCTCTTTGGCCAATCGTATCACTCGAAGGAACTCCAACCTACGGACTGGCAAAATGGCTGTCTCAACGTCTCAAATTTCTGACCGCTGATTCGGACACCTCAGTCACCTCCTCAAAACAATTCATGGAGAAACTTAAATGCGTGAGCCTCCTACCAAGCTACATCAGGATATCCGCAGGACCTGGCAGTCGAGACTATCGGATTACTCCTAAGAGGCAAACAAGATGAAACGGAAAATCATCTGGGACAGGCCCAAATCCTCCAACTCCTGTAGTTCTGTCTCAAGACGTACTTCACGTTGGACGAAACATTCTACGAGCAGGTGAAGGGCACGCCAATACGTTTGCCGATTTCAGGACTAATAGCCGAGGCGGTTTTGCAACGGTTGGAGTCGCTGATCGTCCGATACCATCGACCAAAATTCTGGACTTCGTATGTGGATGATACTTTCATCGTCATCAAACGGGATCAGGTGCTGTCATTCAAAGAAAGTCTCAACGCAGGCTTCCTGGACATTCAGTTTACGATGGGCGAGGAAGAAAACAAACAACTGGCTTTCCCGGATGTCCTCAAAAGATACGACGCAAGTACTGAACTTCAAAAGAAACTACCCAATCAGTCACAAGCACAGTTGCGTAAGGGCGCTATACCGGCGCGTCGAGACGCATTGCAGTTAAATGGAAGAATAGGTTGCAGAAGTGCAATATCTTCGACGGGTACTGAGAGCAAATTGTTACCCGCGCTACTTTGTCAACCAGTGCATATACAAACAACAACAGAGATCAAACCCAACCGGCTCCAAATTCTGGCTAGCGCTTCCGTACGTGAGGAAGGTCTCGGAAGCCGTCAGCTACCTTTTCACTCCACTCGGAGTTGGGTGGCACACAGACCCGAGGCAACCATCACGCGTCGAGTCATGAGGCCGAAAGACCCACTGCCACGACAGGAAACGTCTGGCATCGTTTATCGGATCTGGTGCAGTTGAGGAAAAATCAATAAAGTCGGGGAAACTAGGAGATTACTCTGGACGCGAATAGCTGAGCACGCGGCTGTGGTGAGAGGGAAAGACGCTGGTTCCTAAGTTACAGCTCACCCTGCTAGACCCGACCATATTTTTAAGTTTGATGAGGCCGAAATCCTCTCAAGAGGTGATAACCGCGTGAGCCACGAGCTGCTTGAGTCACGCTTCTCAGTCTCACAGTCTATCAACAAGCGCGATGAACTCCCGTTCCCATATTTCGTGCTGAGGCATCGGCTGATCAGAGCAATGGTTCACGTGAACAGGACGTGCGTGACCAGCACCTCCAATGACAGTGAGCCGAATTTGCGGGTTATTATTTCGATCGCATCCGGCACAGATGATGAAATCACGGCCATTAATGACTCGGACGTGGATGGCCAAGCTATCATCACATGAATTCCGACACCCTGTGGTGATCGCAATAACTGCTAATTTCAGTACGCATGTGATCGCGGGGCCCCTACGTTCTTAAAATACTGCTTACCTGGTTCATCTAGCCCCCTTCTGTTACTGTCTCATACCATAACAAAAATCTATCGTTTCAACCTACTGCTTTTAAAAAGGAGAAATAAGAAGTTATCTTACTAACAAACCACTCCACTTTATGCGTACAGGCCGTATCGCTTGACGGAAGGAAGGCTAACTTTTCTTTTAAAAACAGTAAGCTACTTATGTCAGCCATGGTGATTTCATCAATTGTCGAGCAGGGAAGAGTCAGCCCCGTAACGCGTTTTTAATTTCCATGCTTGTGTTTGATACCGTCATCAGACGCACCTAGGTAAACCTTACAACCAATGAGATCCAGTTTATTTTAATCATTTAACCATTATATATTTTTTGACTATCAGACGAGTGCTATAATTATGGGTATATAAGTACTCCTGAGTCAAAGTCTTGTAAATTACTTTGTTAATCTAAATAAAAAAAATCATTTTTCACGAGTTACAAATTTGTGTAAACCTGCTTATTTGTACGCTTGCATCTAAACGATATTAGGAAGAATTTTGAAGTTAAACACCTGTTTTCGCTCTAGACTTCGTCTAGACGGACATCCAGAGAGTTTTATTTTCATACTGAGGTCTCGTCAGACTTCTTAAAATAACATTTTTAATATTCTCATGTTTATTTTATTCGCGTTGCCTTTAAAACCACATTCTGACTGGTGTTTTTGCACATATACTATCGCCTTCTACAAGTTTATACTTCAACCGTAGGCAACTGGCGAATTGCCGAAGATAAGCGAGGGTGAAAATGGGGTTTTCGCACATTAATCTGCCACACTTTCGAAGTGGCCTAATGTACAATTCGTCAAAAGAAAAGTGGACGAAACACTTTTTACTACACCTAGTTCATTCCATAAATTTAACTTTCTTTAAAATTTAAAGCAAGAAAAGTTGTTTCAATTCAAACCAAGAGTATCGTAAAGCAAATAAATCTATAATACCGTGAAATCAAATGCAACAAATTCAAAATACACATATTTATGTAATTCAGTATAGTTTGAAAGGAAATACATCCTTTATAATGAAAGGAAATTTCGATCCCCAAAAAGTTATCATGGAAACATTGTAAAAATTAATTTTGTTTAACTTTATTTTCTATTCAACATCCTCACCTCTTTGTTATGTTTTAAGTAATTTCAGATAGCCGGTGGAAATCATTCATGGATAAATTGTGAAAGAAGATCAATCTACCGGCATTCTTTTAGTTATTTTTCTAAGAAGCATGGGCATTTACAATAACTTAATCAACCAAACACAGTATTCTCAACCTGAAGCGCAATTGTGACTCACTTGACTGACAAAGTCCCTCAGTGAGAGGCTTTATGAAGTTCCTGCGCCAACGGATGCGATTGCTTCATGGCTAGTGAATCAAATCTTGTGCTTACGTATGTGTTCAATTCAAATCCTCGGAATGATTTGGCCAAAATTGCGCCCCAAATTGTCATATCCGTTCCCGCCACGTCGACAGTGATACAAAGTACGGATAACTACCTCTTGATATATTTCTACATTTTAAACACTGCTCCTACCTTGAAATGTCAGGTGCTGCATACAAAAACGGAATATACGTCCTTGAGTGTCTCTTGGCCTTTCCTTAATGTGGAAATGCAAGTGTTATAGTTATATTTGGGCGTCGTGTTTTTAAGGTTTACACAGGCAAAGCATGTAATTTTACAGATGATTTTTTTATCCACCTGCCAAATAATATACTTACGAATTACAATATTTGTGCGTAATATAGTTTTTGGTTCGCCCAATGAACTTGGACCCAGCAGTTAGCTCAGCATGTGATTGTATGGAGTGACTGGCTCGTGGTCTGCGAGTCAGGCTGCAATGGCATCTTTCCCTCCGAGCCAGATGTAGCGACATGCCTCCGAACAGCTCCGGGAAAAGAAGCTGGGGTTGATTCTTACCGCATTCTGTTGAAAGCTGTGCTTTGCAAAGTTGCCAACTGAAGCGATAACTCGATTCTCCTCTTAGAATTGGCAGTAAGGCTGCAATAGCTGCATCCTACCGTGACCTCTACGGCCTTCCCGTTGAGTTCGGATCTGATCCGCGCCTCCGTCTTTTTGTGATAAAAATCCGCTTGGTTGTGCACGGACAAGAGGTGCAAATGAGGTGTTTTACTCTACCAACCACTGCGATCCATCCTGCTTTCTGTCTTTTTAACTCTGTCATGACATCGAGTTAGAGGGTGAGGCAAGATAGAGTGAGGTAGATGCTATGCGCAATTCCAACGCACATCCCGTTGTGCTTCAAATTGTGAACATTCTAGGAATTGAATTGCGAACATCTTGTGGTTAACCCCGACGCATCGTTGTGGCCGAACAGAATAAGTCCTGTTCATAAAGCGCTTAGTTAGCAAAGTAATATTTTAAGCAGTTTAATATACTTTCACGGGGGAAATCGTTGATATCGTTAGCATTAACGTAAAAAACTAATTCAGTAAGGAGAGTGCGATTTAGAAGCTCTTGGCAACTCATAGATTTCCGGTGTAGTTTTTTTGTAAATAGCATATTTCCCAGACTCCTTTAAGAAAGTGAAACTGATTGACGGATTCTCACTATTATAGTGTAATACTTGAAAAGAAAACAGAGTTCAAAAAAACCGTTGTTAAATGTGACCTTTCGGAGGTTTTGTTGCTTGTGCATCCTTGAGTTTCTTTCTGATGATGCCTTTAAACAGTAGTTAAACTTTTCATAAACCCTGTAAGGAAATATTAACAAGAAGCTAATGAGAAAAGAAGGTTTGCTTGCTTTTGACAGTGCAGTGAACATTAGTTTTCCGAAATGGGTTTTACGTTCCTTTTTGAGAGCATGGAAAGTGGATAATTTTTAGTTTTTTAGTTTTTTGGATTCTTTTAAAAAACATTCATTTGTGGTCCTAAATCAGATTATGCCCTTTTTCTTTATTATACTCTCATCGATTGTGTCTACCTATCAAAGAAGAATCAAGGTTTCCAGTAAATGTTGCACTTAGCCAAGGCAAAAATTAATAGGCATATGGATTTGGATGCCACAATCAAAATTCTTAAATTGTCTGGAAAAGAAGTAATTCTGATCACGTAACTGAGTACGGCGAAGGCAAATAGCTGGCTTCTGTCAGTTTCCAAGACCAGAATCACACTGCATTAGAGAAAATGCCATCTGAACGGGCCGCCTGGTAGATGCGCTGAACCAACATGGGGAAAAAAGCAGGGTGCGGCTGACGTTATTACTCTGGGATGCTGGCCCAAAACATGGGGGTGCACGTGACCAACATGAACGTGTATAAATGCTGGCTCATGCCGCATCCCTGGAAGATGGTTCATCTGCGCCCGACCCCGCCTCCGGTCATCTTGACTAGGTCTTCACCCTGGGCACAGGCCGCTAGCGAATGAGAGAGTGAGATAGATGCAGTGCAAGTCTACAATCACTTCAAAACTTATTTGCGCAGAGGTCACTGTCCCTGCACCACCCTTCTGTGAAGCATGCGATGGATATCGTCCGCGTTCGACGGTGGAAATGACATTATAAATCAATTTTCTGTTTGAGCGAGCCTACTGAACATATCTCTTTTTACGTTTGAGTCAGTTAACGGCTTATAAATCCTTTTTCAGTTTTCTATTATAATTCCCAATTTTCTTCGATGATTTTGCATGCTATATCTAATTTATTTAATTGGATTGCACGGCCTTGAGGTACCTGGCTTTTTGACAAAAAAGGCAGTTGCCAAGAATACAAAGCTTGGTTTCAAGCAAAATTTACCCGTATCCTGAATATGGAAGCAGCTGAAGAAAAGTGCGTTCATTTTTTAGACTGTTTGCATTCTGGTTTTGTTACAACATCCTGAAAGCTTTTTCATGAATGTTACCAAATAATCTTTTTATTAAAATACCCCTTAACATTAATACCCAGCCTATTGAGGGTTCAGACTCTAAAGCTACATTTTGTGACAATATTAATTGGTTGCTAAAACAGACGGGTTTTCAGCTTGAGGATTTCGGAATAGAGAGCAGAATAAAGCATGAAAATAACTGCTGGAAAAGTGTAAAGTGTATATTCTGTTTCCGTTTTAAATTCCTTTTTTTAAAAAAGGAATCGTTTTATTCCCAAATCAGATGATTCATTTTTTTCTTAAACTCAAATTGACTGTGTCTACCTTTTAAAGAAGAAACGAGATTTCCCATTAGCATTGCACTTCGTCAGGAGACGCATTAATAAGCATTTCAATTAAGATGTACATTCGAACTTTCACATTTGACTAAACATGGACACAACCAATACCGATGGGGTAACGGAGTACGGCGGTGGCATATTGGAACAATATTTTACCAGCCACACAATTCTTTGCTGGGTACAGTTTAAGGTCAACAGCTTTTGTCCGCTGATTACTGATGAAAAGTTGATAATTTACGACCGAGAACCTATTCCTTCGCTAATGAAATTTTCTAAGGTCCAATTAAGTTGTAGGGATTCCTGTTTTTCAATACAAACGAAAATAATTATTCCACTACAAACAGAAGCCAAATGAAGTCTACTGTAAGTTTTCCGGGATATTATCACGTATAAATGCGTTTCAATTTTCCTGTCATGCTACACCATATGTTCAAATGAGTTTCCATGCTAAATCTGCTTCAACCAATCGAAATTTACGGTCTTCAGAAACCTTAGGCATATAATGAATAGGCAGGTGCCAAGAATACAAGTTTTCCCTCAATTAAAAGTGTTACTGGTATCTTAAAATTGGAAGGCTGCTGAGAAATGGTGACCTTGTTGAAGAATGCTCACATATCACTGTCGGAAATCCTTCGTTCCATTATGCCTTGGAACTCAATCTCGCGACGCGCAAGGAGCCGTCCAGCGCTACTAAAATTAAAGGCCGATAATAAACGCCAAAAACACAAAGGAAACTGGAATGGCCATTTCTGACTTAAAAGCCGTCAGCAGCTAGTTATGCCCAACCTCAGGTTTTGCGCCATCGAGGTTAGAACTCGCTACGCATTGGTTAAATGTCCAACGCTTTAATAATAAAGGATTATAATCTATTATTTGGCGTTATTTTAATAAGATACTTTCAAATTTATATTGTTGTAGAAACGTTTGTTACCAAAATTTAAATCTGTTTTTCTGCAATTACCAAAATAAATACATTGGACCTGAAAGAGGATGATGGACTCCAAAAAATTAGTTTCCTGAAAATACCAGATGCTTGCCGTGCATTAAGTCACACAGCACTAAAGTTCAAATATATAAGGTATCAAAATCAGCGAAAAATACTGGTATATACGAAATCACCTTGACCTCATTCTCAGATTAATAGCGCTCAGACCAAAGTATGAAATAAAACATCCAAGTCATCTAAATACCTTTTTCCTAGTATCAGATAGGCCAAGTTAACCAGTGAGATTTCGACATATGTAAACACCGGCTCATATTTGATTGACATTTCTTTCAGGCCGTTTACACGTTTAACTCAATAAAACCTGCATTAAATACATAGCCATGTAGCGAGCCAAAAAGTAATGACGAGTGACTTGTACATCACGAATCCACACCATAATTTATATCCAAAAACCAAACAACAACTGACAGGAAATGACCAGTGATTTTCTTTTCGAAAGAAAACTGAAAAAGTAAACAAAATATCCATGAAACGCGTGTGTGATATGGGACAGGACCTGCAGCATTGTTCGTTGCGATCAAACAAAACAGCACAGTGGAGAAAAGTGGACTAGCTTCCTAGTAATCAGTTAGCCTGGCACCTTGACAGAGGCTGTAAATTTGCGCTGCTAACTAGCATTTTTACGTTACTTAACGTAAAACGCTGTTACCAGCAAAGACTTTGGAGACTGGAATGGACGATTTAGGCTCATTAGGCGACACCAGCCAGCCATAGCCAACCACAGGCGTTGCGCCAACGAGGCTAGATTTCTCGACCCGTTGGTACGATGTCCAACGCTTACATCCACAGTGCCACAAGCTCGATTTTTTGCCGGTTTCGATCGGGAATATTTACTTTGGTAAGTAGGCTATCGGTCACAGGACACACTCGTCCCGTGGTGTCTTAGGGCCCTAACTCGAGCCCTGTCAGCAGCCGCAGGGTAGCGAATGATAAAGGCAAAATAACATGACATAAAAAGTCAAAGGAGACTGGAATGGTCATTTCTGACTTATGAGCCGTCATCAGCCAGCCATACCCAACCCCAGGTGCTGCGGAGCCTGAGGCTCGAACTCGCAACCTGTTGGTTAGAAGTCAACCATTTTACCCAATGCACCACAAGCTCGTTATCTTGATGGTTTTGGTGAATAATATACACATTGGAATACTTACCTGAAATTTGCAGCAAATATTTATTATAAACACAATTATCTAAAAGCCATTTGTTGTTTGCAGTATGTTTCCTTTGATTTCTTTGATACATACAATCAAAACGTAGACTCCACCGATCTTGTAAGAAGTGACTATATTCTGTGCACTATCTGAAACACCGAGAAGCATAAATTATTCCGTTAATAGCAAGTAACCTCCACGGTGCATGTAGGATAATCAGTTAAATTTAACGTCCCCTCCTGTCGGGTCTTTTTTATGTGTTACTTTTCGTGCTAAGGAATGACTTGATCAGGTACTTTATCACCAATTAGAAGACAAACGCAGTTTTCGCTTTTCCTTGAACTTCAAATCGAAATGAAATTTTTGAAGATGACCGGAAAGGAAAACAAACTGTTCGCTAGCAAACATTCCCATTGGACCGTTGCTTTGCGTAATAATAGTTTGTGTAAAGGTTTACATTTAGCGATCGTTTTGTTTACAGGTAGCCTTATAGCTTGGAGATTCCGATTAAATTAGTTTAACCGTGGCATAAGTGGTTCTCAACGCACTCTGCTTGCTCAAGTGCAGTTTGGTTAATTAAACAGAAGATAACTGCAGTAAACCAACACAAAACTCGTTATTTATTAATGATTTTTTAACCAGAATTTGCTAAGGTAGCTAGTGTCGGAATGGTGTCCTTAGACTTTTTAAAAGCAATGATCCAATTAAGTTGGACTTCATGGAAAGCTGTTTCCAGTCTTCTTGACCGTACGTTTCAGATTGGGGCAATGGCGTTTAGTAAAGTATTATATCTACTAGATTGGACTAATTAAATTATAACCTACAGCTCGTAGCTTCAAGTCATAAGTTAAGTCCGTACAATTCCTAATTTTCAACAGGGTTTTGATTTTGTTGCTTATTTTAACTACACAGATATTATATTATTGCTTTTGCATTTGAAAAGAAAAAGGTGAATTTTCATGGAATTGAACACAACATTCAACTTATCCTCTTTTAAATTGCTTATCCACGCAGGATCTCACTGCGAATAGCAAGGAATACAACCTTCTATGAAAGGATCATTAAAAAGGAAGTCATAGTTGGAAAGTTTGCTTGCAAAGAAATTATTCTTCTTCCACGGCACGGCATTGCAAGTGACTTTGAATTTGTTTCTTCGGTTTTATTATGTTTTGAGGAATTTATTGCGAGAACTTGGAACAAACCTCTCAGGCTCATTCTGAAAACTGATTTGAATTTTTCCACAGGAATTTTTTCAGATACCTCAAAATAACCACGTTATATTTTCAAGTTTCCAAGAGATATCCAGCAGTAAAAGAATGCGTATTTTTAACATATTGACATAACAGGTATAAGCAAAAAGTCCAGACACCACTATTAAGTCTATCGTTTGCCACTGTCACCTGCAGATACGAGCCATTTGACCTAATCAGTGGGTCCGCCAGCTTTCCCCAGGGCTTCCAGTTACATGAATTCCAGGTTTCATCCAAACTCTTTTTAAGTTCCGAGGAATGAATGTGAGAACCAAGAGTTAAGCTATCGCAATTAACCTACTTGAGCTGAGTTCGAACCTCGATATTAATATTCTAGCTGTTTTATACCGTAAAATAATGCAAACAAAAGGCTGTGGGAGTGATCGTGTCACGCAAAGCCTTACAATTTCGTCAGACAGCGGGATACCATCAGTGAAATATGTATGCCTGTTTTTATTAGTTGCATATCTGCTCTTCGTATGGTCACTCGTCAAGTGTGCCTATATTGCTACCCCTATTTTGGCAGCTGGCGAACAGTATGCGTTTATTCCGCAGTAGAAGTGACCTTGAAGCTTTCGGACCACAAACAGTTGAGTCCGAAAGGCTGACTTCAAGTTTGCAAATTTGTTTTCTCGGAATTTAATTAATTTAGCATTGAAACGGGTGCTTATATTAGCAGAAAGGAAATGTGAAACTCCGAAGGACCCACTGATTAGCCGAAGGGCGTTGCGGTGGCATCAGGCAAATTTACACGATTGTAATACTGCGTGTGTCTGTGCTGCCTCCGTGGGAGACGATAAAGGTGCTCTTGTAGGATATTATACCGGAGAGTAATTACAGAAAAGTAGGTAAGTATGGAAATAACCTGGTTGCCGTTGCTAAGACCAACGTTTTGCGTCTTTAAGAGGTGTCATTTTAATACTGAAGGTTTCTTAAGCTTCAGGGAAATTCGTTGGCATGGAAAACAAAGCTTTGATATCATCTGTAGAACAAATGTTAGATCGTACATAGCTGAGTAAAATAAATTCAGCGTAGATAACTAACATTAAATGGATGTATGTATGTCGATAACGTAAAGGTTGGACTAATGCATGGTTCAAATGAAACGTAGTTCATAAATTCTTCGATTTAATCTATTTAAATTTACCTGCTAGAAACTCATTCCATACTTGGCAAACGAGGTGTTTCATAGGCAACTAGGGTAATTTATTTAACGACGCTTTTTAACAATTAGTGCACCGTAGTTTCCTTCCTACCAGTCGTTAAGCGACAAGAATTAACTGAACTTAAATCACTTTTTTCAAAAAGAACGGAACTGACATGAACTATACTTACAATAACATTGGTGAGAGCTTTTTCCAACCTCAATAATATTTGATTTTGCAGCCAATATGAGAACTGGCCCGTGGTTCTGTGGTAATACATTGGACCGCTTCACGCTCCATGATCTAATGATCAGGGTTCAAACTCCCTAGAGTTAAGTTGGCATGTCTGGCGACAGAAAGTTATGTATAAATGCTCACTCGGCTCTGCCTTTATTTTGTCTGCACTCCTTATTCGCATCTATTACTGATTGCTATGCTGCCTTACAATTTGTGGTCTTCTTGTCTCCATTTCGACACTGGGACCATGTGGAGGGTTGGAACAGAGGGTGAGGTAGATGTAGTGCAAGTCTACTATCAAAACATGAGCTTAATCCATATCACCCTGTCAAACGTTTTCTGCTTAGAAAGTTCTTAAAATAAATCTAGAGGTCAATTCACCTGGATTGAGCTATTTTCAAGGACAAGGTTTTTTGCAGTTATCGGTTTCTATTGGATAAAGCTCTAGAACCAATGAAACCGAATGAAACCGCACGTAGGCAAACGTTATGTTTTGCAGAGAAGTTGGAAAATAGATTGCCTGGTATTTGCATATATTTAGCCGTTACTTTCAACCCTAGGAGAAGTGTGAATTACTGTTGCATCCCAGCAAAATGTTTGTCTATTTTCCAAGTCTTCGGTCATGCGGTCATCACGAAGGTGAATGGGCACTTAGATTTGCTTTAGGTTACCCAAGCATCTGTCACTTACATATCGGTATAAGCGGAACATGTAAGAAACGCAGACCACAGTTGGAAGAATTCAGTCCCACTATACATTTCACAGAAACGTCAGTTTATGCAGTAACACTAAATGACTATGGAATAGTAATGTACCTAACCAAAAGGATGAAATTGTGACGGAAATGTTGCCTTAGTCCTAAAAGCGCGTAATCAAATTTGAGGTGGTTTTACGGCCTCCATTTGGTTTTCTTCATTTTCTTTGTGGAAATATTTTTCAAGGCACAAAAATATTCTTTCTAGAGAGAAATTCATTTCAGAATGGAAAACGGGACAAAATCGGGTAAAATCCGACTTTTCTAAAAGTTTAGGTGTTTTCTTGTACCATTGCTACTTCCAGATCCAAGGCATGTTATTTGTACGCTTAACTACGCTTAAATACGCTTAAAAAATATTAATTTAAGCAAGGAATCTTTAATTATATCACTTCAGGTAACGGAAAATTTGGTTTTGCGAAACATCTAATTAAAGCGTTTTGTAAAGTGATTTCTTCTAATAGAAAGTTTTTAATATCTCTCAGGCATATTATTTAGCCACGTTTGTTTTGGACGTTTTATTTTCTTGGCAACGAGGTTTCACATTTGGTTAAGTCTACAAATATAACCTAAACGGCCAGCTGCTTTAGAAACAATGCATGTATACACACTATTTTGGAAAATACTTTTGCGAAATATCTAATTTTGGTTAAACACATAGAACGGAATCTAAATTTAGAAGCAATTAACTGAAAACATTGAAAATCATAAATTATTTATCATTAGTTGTAGGACGAACTAAAACGCATGCTAATTGAACACCCGAAATACTTTTAAAACATTATAAAGGAGGAGAGTCCGCTTAAAAATACCTTTAAAATAATTGGTTCACGATTGCACCACTTCTATCTAATTTTTTTATTTCCTGACTGGCTTGTCACCATTAGAACTGACGAAATACTTTAATTTCTGTGACGTCGGCGAAAGCAAGGAAGTGAAGCTGTTTACCTTAGTCCAACGCATCGTACTCTATTTAGAAACGAAATACAAAGCCTCAGTGGTTTCAACTACTGTCACTGGCATAATGGCCCCCAAAAGCGACACAATCAAAGGAATGCAGGTCAATTTGGAAAGGTGTGGGGATCCCGGCAGAGGATAATTTCTGTTAAATGGCAGTTTCTGCAGTCACACTTTGGAATCAAAACCACAATTATAAATTGTTGACGGAGAAGATGAGGCTATAAGTTAAATATGCGTGATTTACCTTAACACCTATTACTAATGGAATATATGTGTGCGTACATCTACCAAAGTGGTGATGTACTAAGGAACAAAGTGAGTGTTCGTTGGATATAAATAAGAGCTCAAATGTGGAAACTAAATTTTAGAAGTACATAATTATTTCAAACAATAGCAACTGACAAATACATTCTGTGACATGTATTTAACAAAATCTTGGAATAAAACCTAAGTGGATTTTGTGGCATTAGAAACCCAAAATGAAGATTTCAGCCAGTTAAATGGCGAAACTGCACCTGGAGCCGCGCGTTTGATCATCTTTTGGTTAAATTACCCACTGAGTCTACTGGAATGTATGAACTCTACAAGTTCAGGTGCCATTATCAATTAAACTAGAATCTAGAAAATGACTACCAGACGCAATTACTTACTAATCGTTTTTAATAAATTTCAATAATTTATTTGACACGGTTGTAAAAGTAATGGTGACTTCCGTTGGTCAAATGAATTATTTACATCTCTCATGACCCGTTCTTACTTTCTTGAGCCTGGTAGTCAACTGGTGCATTCAAGATCGATTGTTCAGGCAATCGTGTTCAGGCGGTGAGCTTACTGTATCAGAATTGGTGAATTGCATACGTTGAAGTAGGCTGGATGGATAACTTGGCTCAAGGGTGATTAAAACTAACGACTCCCGATAGAGGTGCGTTCGTAGCTCACCCGGACTACAGAGTTATCTACAACTAGACCAAATGAATTATTCGAACATGCTCAAAGTATTTATAAATATAAGAAATTTATTGAACGTATTCACCGCATAAATGAGTAATTGAACACAACTCCCGTTCCATTTCAAGTTTGCGTAATTTACCCGCTTAAACTTCTTTGTTCTTATTGTAACTACGTTATGCCTTAACCCTTTACAAAAGAAGCACAGATTTTATACACCTTTAATGCATTTGTTTTTTATAATGTCAAACAACTCCTTTAAGAGCTTTCCCAGTCTGGATATTATCTTCATTCATTAATCGTGAGTGCCTCATCTTTCGGTCGCTGTAAGGGGTTTTCCAATTTCCCGCATTAACACCTGATGTAATCGCTTATGTAACATGTTTCGGAACGCGGAGAGTTTAGCACGGTGTTCCAGTGTTTCCAACGTGTAGCGCAGACAAGGAAAAAAATTGTATGCACGAAAATTCTATTCCCTTTGCAATACTGCATTCGCAACTTGACAGAAGTGGTTTCTATCGTTTCTGATTTTGACTCAATGCTTCTTGCGATAAATTAAAACTTGCTCAAATTCGCGAATTTATTAACACCAACTTAACGAATGGGTTCGCGTTGACGTGCTGTGTTTCACAGTAGCCTCTTCATATGTTATTTACCGCCAACAGGCAACCAACATGACAACTATCTCGGAGTTTTAATTTTAACAGGCCAGGAATATGAGCAACCCACTCACCACAGATGGCGCAAAACCTTCCCCTGATTAGAAAATGGTCTTCATTGGAGACCATTTGAACTGGAACATGGCCCTCGCTGGTAACCACAAGGAATTAGATTGTATCTTCGACACACAATCTTTTTAATATATTAATAAACTATGCTAAACAATAAATATTTAGGCATTTAAAGAGGAACTATGCCTTTGCGAATGATATTTTAGTGCAATACAGGTGTACTAGCTTGCGTGTCATAACCATGCCTCTAATCTTTAAGCCAACCCTTACCATAAACCCATGGAATTTAGCGACAGCTACTTATTATTTTCTCCTACCGAAGTTTGCACAGGGAGATAAATTTAGCCATGGCCTACCATTAACTGATGATCTCATTTCCTTCTCCACGAAACAGCCGATTTTGTCATGGTTGACTTAAATAAAAGTAGCATCGAGGCATATTTCTATTATTTATTTACTTTTTAACCATTTCACGTATCATGTATTAATTATTTATTATTATGTTTGAATGTTTAGAATTTTTGTTTATTTATTATATTTATCGTTTTCCGTATGCTGAAGCCTACTAAGGAACCTTCAACAAAGACATATTTCCAACCCAAATTTGTAATCCTTCCCTGATTGCTCACAGGAGGTTGTTCGGCGAGTACAAGGCCATTTCAGAAACAACATTTATTCCGGCCTGCGTACGCACTACCTATGTTAAATATAGTAAAATCAAGCTTTGTGAACTTCTATGTATCTCTGATATTGATAAGCAAGCTGAAATTTGCTTAATTGAGAAAAACTACCATCTTTGATAATGAGAAATCATTTGAACCAACAACTTTTCTTTTTTCAATGGTTTGTGGATTAAAGAAGCATAAATATGCTTGCAAAAATGTTAATCCGGAGAAAATGGACGACATGGTGCAGTCTAGAATCCAATATCATTGTTTTTCTGCAGTGCAATCATACATACAATGTGGAAGTAGGCTGTTGTTGTTTCAGTTCTGCCGATCTCACTTTTCCCAAAAAATAAGCAACTTTGATTTGTATGCCCACGTGGGATCCACTAATTGAGCTCATTCAATTAAGAATTTGCATCAAATGGTCGGGTATTGCAAAACTAATAAGCGCCTCAGACATTTTACTGACATTTTACATTTGCCCTGTAATCGAGGTGATAACTTCGCCATATATGTGCACTTTGTTTTTAACTAGTTACTTTAAACCAAATATAAATTTTGTGAATGATGTTTATTATGGAAGAATTAAGACAAAGTTATATTTGCTTAAGTGGAACTGCGTGGGTACGCCTACATTCGTTTGTTTTTCGCTTTCGATCACGCAGAAGGACTTTTAGATCAAGTGGTTATTTTGAAGCGAAAGTCTTCCTAAACATTGAATGGCTAGACCAACTGACACTGAACTTAGATGCTGCCGTGAGTACCAGCTTTGGAAGTTTTACGTTTGTTAATTTTTTTAAACTTGTTAGTAGTGAAGTAGTTGTGAGCAAAAACTGAATCATCATTACAATCTCTCATTTCTTAACTGCAAGTTAAATGAACTCTTATGGTTATCGGTAATTATCAATAGGCTTATTGAAACCTTCGAGTCAAGTTAATACCAAGCTCTCTCAATAGGAAAGTTGCTAAGTACAATTGCATAGATAACGCTGAAAACTTTCCGGAAATCATTTATTACTCCGATAGTATTAATGACCTGCTAGATGCATGTGGGTTTCAGGATTACGGTCCACGGTCATGTGAAAGCATAGGTTCATAAATCATATTAAAAGGCTACTTCAAACATTCATCTTGGATGAATTTCTTCTTTGCTGGGCAAATGGCCTTGGCATTTCAATGCCAGTGACACTCATTGTTGTTTTGGTTTTAACCATTCAATAAGAGGTTTGCTTTGTGCGTTCAAAAATCCAGAATGGATAGCGGAGAGACTTAAAGAAAGTTATGGGGCAAAAATGAGATGCCACTTTAAAATATTCTCTCAAAAATGGATACCCGTGTGACTTCGTACGTCAATTTCTGAAGCGGTAAGAAATCAAACAGAAAGGTATTTCAAATGGGACCGCCCCCAGGCACCCAAAACAATGACCTAGCGAACTCCCCTATGCGTGACAAATGTGTATGGGTTTGTCAAAAGACAACTAAGAAAACGTCAGATACAAATAGCACACAACTCCACGCCTATCGAACGCTCACATTTTCCAGTATTGAGGCAATTTATTGTGGGCAAACTGGGAAATTCGCCTTAACCTGCATACGCAAACATTAGTAAATGGCAAGAAGACAAGACCATCTCTCCCAGGTAGACATGCACACACCCAACACTGGACATAAATTCAAGTAAGTGACCAATCGGATTGTTGGTACCTGCCCAATTAGAAATACCTCGAGTTTAAGGAAACAATGCACTCAGATGAGGATTGAATCGATTCACCTATCGATTTGGACGCCACAAAAAAAATTCTCAAGGTCACATTAAAACACGCACAGCCAATCACGAGGGACAACAAAATACTTTTAACGCGTATTGTCGCAAACGTTGCCCAACTGTAGAATTATCTGGGGCATGGATTTACTATTGAATTGTTCCTGTACACATTCCAATATCTGACAACGAGCTGGGTGATCAGTTTTGAAAATTTACACATACGAGTTTTTATTTTCCCAAAACATTTGTCTCTTCTTATATTTATATATATGCGGAGCTGTCAATACCGTAGGAAAATATCTGGATGGCAAAAGTGCCCGAGTTGCACAGCTTTCTGTGTGTCAATTCAATCCACAGAACAAAAATAATCCCATATTTTTTGTGCCATAGAACCACCTCAAATTTTTATTTCGACATTTCATGAGTTTTGCAATCTACTTTATATATGTATATGTTTATATAAGAAAAGATGCGATTTTTGGGAAAATAGAAACTTTAATGCATTAATTTTCGAAACTGGTCCCCAAGCTCGTCTTTAGACTACTATACGTTTGAGTAAACTATTGTTTCATTTTTTTCTACAACCTTACGCTAAAAACGTGTGTTGTATATGTATCTATATATGTAAATGTTAATTAACTTTTAAATGTTTTTTCAGTTCGTGGTCACAGACATACCTGTTTCTTGCAGTCGACCCACCTTCCTATAGAACCTTTTTCGTCATACCATCAGACATCTGCGATTCACTCAGTAAACATTGATTGAAAAACAATTCTGCCTTCTGAAGCAAAATATGTACCGCTATGTCACTTCTTGTGCTAAATTGTATGAGCAGCCCCTACAGAGCATACTTACAAAATGCCTCTAGTCAAGAATTCCTGCCTACCCTTATATGCTAGGTTCGGATAACCCTTTAGAGTGGGTCAGACTATATAGTTTGATTAACCACGATTACCTTATGTCAACAGTTCGACAGCCGCGTTAACCTTATCTATAAGCCTAATCCCAACTTTACTCATGAAAAAACATCCCCTTTTGCTACCGAAATTTTGCATAAGGTCCCCTGTTATATCGGACGTACTCATCGTGAAGCATATTTTGTAACAGAGGCGTAAACCCGTTTCGGATATGTTTGCAAGTTCACGAGTTTAACACGCCATCCTCGAACTACGCAACATGAACCGAAAAAACTATTTCACTGGATTACTGTCACTTATTAAATCGTATGGGCCTCAGAACATTTCCATATGGAAACATACAAAGCAGATTTTTTCAAAACGTTGTCAACCCATATTCTTCCGGGTAAAGAAAACGATTCAATTCTTCTCCTAAGCAGACAAATGGAAGAATGAACGTGCCAAGTGGCCCATATAATTTGGGTTAATGTTAAAAAACCTCAGCAAACAGAAAGGTAATTTGAAAGGTAAGACAATTCTTCCTGCGCAATTATCCTGCACAATTTCTTTGATTTGACAGCCCGGAGAGAGTTTTTCTTGACATGTCTTCAACGTAATTAAAAGCCTTACTCATTAGTGTTGACGTTAACATTCAAATAACATTTGTGGGTTGGACACACAAAAACACGCAGTATCTACTTTAATGTGCCTCATAACATTCCATCGGTGATTTGTTCATGCAAATGATCAATTGCACATCATGGATTCAATAAAAAATGTTAGGTTTTATACAATTCTGTGTCAAATGCTTAAGAATAGAAATCAGCTCTAATTAGTGTGTGATTTTTTGACGCATAGCACGTTGTTTATGAGGAACAATTTTTACATTGACATATCGGAAATCGATGGAATAGAGTCAATTTATGGAAATTGCATGCGCATTTTCTTAATACATTTTCGTCAATACCTCGTCCACTTATCAAAGCTTTTAACGCTTGTGATTTTTTCTTGAATCCTGCGTATATGGAGATGTTTTACAATAGGGAAAGTGTGTACTTTAAGATCAATGGTCTGGAAAACGGGAATCAAATTTCAAGCTAGGGTAACTTCCTACTCAGAACTATGGTAAGTAGGCGCTCAAAGATCGGTTACATGACTCATTCGTCCCATCTTGAGCCCTGCCAACAGCCACCGGGCTAATAAGCCAGAAATGGCCAAACCAACCACCAATGTCTTTTTTTGGTCATGTTATTCTGCCTTAATTAATAGCCGACGTGCAGCTGCTGGTGGGAATCAAGAGTGAGACCTAAGACATAACAAGATGAGTGAGTCTTGTAACCGATCGGTGAGCGCTTACTTACCATAGCTTATATTCCCGATCGAAACCGGCAAGACAAGGAGCTCGTGGCGCAGTGGGTAGAGCGATGGACGTCCGCTCAACAGGTCAAGATTTTGAGCATAAGGTGCCACAAAACCGTGAGTTGGGTATAACTGGCTGATGACGCTTAATAAGTCAGAAATTGTCATTCCTGTCTCCATAGTCTCTTTTGTCCTAGAACTTAACTTATAACTTATTAAGATGTTAACAAATACTACAATGTTGCAAAAATTTGTTGGCTTTTGAAAGTGAGCCACCATTTTGTTGCTCTTCGTTTGCCCATTATATAACGAATGTTAACCTTCTACGTTTATTTGAACTACAATAAAGAGGTCCTCAGCGCACGAAATGGGCACCATTTTGAAGGAATTCCAATATCATTTTCATGTTAAGAATCAATCAAGAGTGATTCTTCCTGATGTCGATAGTTGCACTGTTTGGCAATTCGTTTCTGATTTTCAAGTATGTGTGTGTGTGCCCAATCTTATTCATGATGAAAAGGGAACATAATTTGCTACAGAGTTTGAAATTTTTTCTTGTAAAATAAAGCGTATCTCTCTTTCTCATCTCACTCCTCTGATATAGAGGTTCTGGACGGTAAACCGGAATAACTTATGCTACAGGTTTTTCATATTTTTAAATAGTATTCGTGACTCGGAGCAGAGAATATTAGCGGGAAAAAAAAATTCTCACGAAATAAAAACTGTTATTTTTCCTTACATTTGTGTTCAGGATCGTGGAAAAGAACTCATTTGGACAACACAAGGCTTTGTGACTATTAACTTGCAACTCAAAGCCCGAATCTTCTGCCGCAGATGCTTTTCGCAGAATGTTTTAGGTCTCACTTATTGGCGTAATCCTGGCGAGGCCCTCCATGATCTGAAGTTGGGCCTCGGGCTCTGCAATGAAGAGGTTTGCATTAATTTTCGCGTCTGCGTTTACGGCGATGCTGGAAAAAAATGTTCTGTTAACCTTCTGTTCACAACCTCGTCTCCAGTTAAATCAGTCATTCGGCCGTTAATGTTCCGGCCTGCTCCTTCTTGGTAGTTCAGCTTATTCCGAGACAATGAACGGCAATAAACCCTTATGCCTACCGGTATTAAAAAGCATTCGGTATTTGCTATAAGCAGAAACTGTTTTAGGTGCTTTTTTACTGCGTAATGTTGGGCAACATGAGCAGCAAATTAATGCCGTATGAAAGGATGGCGCATATAAGTGACAGTCACGCTTGAGAATACGATAAAATAAGTGTTTCCAAGCATGCAACATCCGATAGTTTGTTGCTTAATTATATTGCGTTACGACTATATTGTGTTGCATCCGAAATCTCTAAAGGCCATCTGCCTAATCCCTCTTTGGACAACAGTTATTGTTTTCATTTTTATAATTTCTTGCTATTAATTTGGCAAAATGGGACAACAATTTCTTAAAATACTTATTTAGTTATAATGCAATTCTCCTAATGTGTTTTAAATAAAGAATAAATGTTTTTAATCTCCGAAATAATTTATGTACGCCTGCCATATCAATTGCCGCATTTAAAAACAGAAATCGATATATTTTATGATGTAAATAGCATAAATTTTCCGGTCACGTTCCAATGGCAATATTAACTGAAAAAACAGTTACAGAAAAGATAGGTAAGAATTAATTTTGATACTTATCAGATTATAATATATTTCTGTTTATATGTTTTAAATAAAGTACAAATGTTTTCGATCTTCGAATAAACAATAAACATGCCTATCGTATTGTTCTACCTTGGTTTGATGCTGCAATATGAATCGTGTGAACTATGGCATGCAAAGGGCTGACATTTTACAGTGATTGATACTCAGTTGCAAACTGGGAAGTAAAAATGCACGACCCACTGAAATTTAAAACTCAATGAAAATCGTTTTATTATTATTACTTCGTTTACAAATATAAAATATTTTTTCCAGGTGAATTATTCCCAAAAGGTGCTTAATCGCTGTTACTGTGACATATGCATTTAAAAAGAACTTTCAGTTGTCATTGTAACCACATCATTTTGTATATATAAAGAAAAAGTTACATTCGCCAGATTTTTCTAATGTTATTTCGATAGCAAATTACATTTAGTGTCAGTTAATTCTAAATACCGCTGATAAGTTCACGATTTTAAAGGTTTTCAAGCAATTGGTCGCATGCTCAACTTTAGTTCTACAAAACATGATACTATTTTGAAGGTTTTGCTGAATAAGTGAGTTTTTGAATATTATTTATAAAGCGGATGGCTGTTTTCGTCATATTTGTTGACTCATCTTAACCTGAGAACTCATCAAAGGGAAAATTGAACGTTCACAGCAATTATCGGTTTTTAATATGACTTAGTCGAATAAGAAAATGTCTGTTATTAGGTTTCTCATTAAAAATGCTTTATTCAGACATTTGGCTGATAAATATATGCGAATTTAACCTTCACAAATGTTAAGACAAGGTAAAAATGTGAAGGTTTGAACATTTTTGTCTTTCCTGAAAATAAGTTATACAGATTCATCTGAAAATAAAGGAAGTCACCTAACGGTTTATATTGGAGCGTTTATCGATATTATTTGTGAACTTAAATACCCATTTTAAGAGTACGAATGCACAAAATAGGGGCTGAATATACAGTAAGATTTTGCAAATATACTTATTTTTTGCCCATTGCGTTTCTTAATCCCGGATAAGCGGAAACTATAGCATACACAAAAACTGTATCTTATCACGTGCTTTCAACTTACCATGTGTTATTCTAAGGCGTTCATTTTGGTAGTATCATGCGCTTATTTAGTTTATGCTCCTCTTTCTGGGGTAGTAAAACGCGATATTGGTAAGCAAGTTTATTTCTGCGTTTTTTGCCAAAAAAAAAAATACATGAAAAGCCTTTTTTGTTGATATGACATTACTTATGATATCCGGCAACCTCTGATTTAGCCCAAATCCTTTCCGTTACCTTCAATATATAAAATTGAGCAGGCAGTGTTCTTTAGAAAAAGAGGTTTTGAGAATCAAAATACGCTCAACAAACAAAAAAGTGCACTCATATATATCCGAATTAGAATTTTAAATTTTGCTTACACATTGCACGAGTTGGGTTATCTAACGCATGGCTGTTTAACGTTTGTGACAGATGTTAACTGTAAGGATGGTCAAAACGTTAGATGAACTGATATTTCGCTATCATAAAACGCGCAGATTTTTCATGCTTTAAAATGCATGTAACTCATCATTTTGTTATGAACTTTTCACAGACGATATTTTAAAGGTGTTTTCTAAAAAAAGTATATTTTACTGTATTAGGGCACAAAATTCGATTGGAAAAGAGCACACTAGTTAAGCAGGCATTTTATGGATAAAGGGTATACAGGCGAGAAATTGTTGTGTCACATGTTCGTCCCAACGTTTCGATGCACAAACATTTTCCTGCATGTTAGCATTTGTATTTCGCCCCAGTCATAGCCATGCGGACGAGCGCAGCTGCTTTTGCTATTTTTATCATCAGCATCATCATTAAGGGCCTTTGGTGTAGGAGAAATTGAGTTTCACAAAGGAACAATAAAGAAATCATAACTGCAAGAACACATTTAATTCTGGTATCGAGGTCCGATTAAAAAGCAGCCCGTAATTACAGGAAACCATCGATCAGTAAGAAAACAACTTTTACACCACATTAACTTCTGGAACACAATTCCTTTTGCTCGCCATCTCAAGACTCAGGCCGAGTTTTGTCTTCCAAATTTCAGTCAGCAAGCTGACATGAGTCGTAGGAAGGGAGAATTGTAGCCATTTAAAATGCCACTCACGTAAATTGAGGTATTTATTTTATTGCATGCACAACATTGGGAGGCTGAATGTGCGTTAGAGAGAAAGAAAAAAAAAGAAAAAGAAAGAAGAAAAAGAAAAGATAGAAAAAAAGAAAGAAAAGAAAATAAAATAAAAAATAAAAAATAAAAAGAAACAATCAACCCTGAAAGATCACTATATTTTCTTCAAACATTGAATTTCCTTCGTCTTTTTTCTTGGTACTATAATTTACCAGTACCTTTTGCAACATCTTAAACAGCTACTCTTGTTTTTAATTATTTCCGAATATCTTCATCTAATCATATTTAATGTTTCTGTATACTTGCACAAAGGGGCATACTTATAAGTGGGGTTAACGAAATCAACATCAACCAGGGCTAACGGAGCTGCTTCTTGACACGCTTCGGATCTATGCAATGGAGCAATTCCAGGTCTGATTAGATACCAAGCATCCCGTGTATTTTATTACCCTTTAGGAACGTCTCAATTACGCTCGTTGCGCTGGCCAGAGATCCATACGCAAACAAGGGGAGCTGGCTAAAGTAACTCGGCTAGTTACACCTGGTCGAAATTCATACTGCGTACAAAGATGCTTTATACAGTTTAGATTGTCTGTGCTCCCATTATTAATTTGTATATTCAACCAACCGTACACTGTTAGGCAAAATGTGCATTTCCCACCGGTTGTCAGGATTTATCCCTGCACGATACCCTCACACATGAAAAGAGTGACCTTTTGAACTTTACTGCAACGTTTTTAATATTCATCAAACCGCTGAATGAACCCGTAAAATATTTAACAATGTTTTCTTCAGATCGTAGGATATTATCTTATAAAGTAAACTTCTTCTAAGAACGCAATATATTGAAATCGTTTCTTTTATAAAAGAATGCATATTTATTGCCGGTTTGAGTTGGTGAAGTCTAGAGAGACAGAGAGTTACGCTTTATTTTGAAATTACAATTCCAAAACGTTCAGAAAAGATACTGTCCATTCACCGTGAATAAGGCATGGCATACAAAACACACAACACCGGGAGCTCACAAACGAATAGCCGAAAAATGCCTATCTTGACCTCATAAAGAATCGTCCTTGAATGCATTTCAAAATATCGATCAAATTGGAGTTCCGTCAAAACAGAGCCAGCGTCGTGCGCTGATGACCTGGATTTTGTTGTTCACATAAAATATCAGAGGATTCACATGCGAATGGAGAGCAGAAAAGATGGCGGCTCAATTTCAACGAGTAATATCAAGGAGTACTTTTGGTGACCAAGGGAGTCTACCGGAAAATCCATATTTAAGGTGAAATCGGACGCCAACGATACTGTCATTCAAAAAACCGTTTTCTTACAAATAACTGTAAATCGATGAACATTTATTTACCGTTTGTCAGCTGTAATAACGCACAGCAAAATAGTTCTTGGGGGTTTGATTTGCTTTTGTAAACATGCGCTGCACACTAATTTGTGATAAATGTTCACATTTGAGGCATTTTAAAATGTCCTTATTAATTGCTAGTTCTAAACCCCCTATTGCTTTTGTATTTAAAATTGACTGTACGATATGTATTATGTCCCCTAGAAAAATCGTAAGTAAAGAAAATAAAAGACCGCAAGATATGCAAACTAAGTCGCCAATGCTTGAGAGTAGTTATTTTTCCTATTGGCTTTCAGTCAAATCGTTATGTATGAGAAACCTCCATACTTATTTCAGGGCACAGAATGTCCTTAGAATGACGCAACTCAGTATATTGCCTACAGCAGTTCGCCCGGTAACCGCCACAAATAAAATAATGCCGCATCGACCGTTGATCGGTTTTTATAGGATTTACTTTGTGTTGCAGTTTTTTTCTCCATGGCTGTCGATTTACAACCATGAAACCGAATGATCTTAGGCCATACACTCTTAATCTCTCTCCGGACTCCATTCTATCAATCGATGTTATTCATTATCACTAGGAATGTTTCAAATGTAAACTTTAAGCAAGACAGCGTACAAAACTAAGGGACAAAGTTTCAGCTCTTTCAATAATTCTTTGTCATAAATAAGGGTACATAAAACGTGTATGCAATGAAGTCAAAAATCAAAATTTGGATTGCCTTCTTAATTACAGCTTTGGTACTCTGAGCAGTATTCCCGTCTTTCCAATTCAAGGAGTAGAACATTAGACTCGCATAATTTTTCAAGCACTACACTGCTTGTCAAAATATTACTTAAATACGGATCAGTTCAAATATTTTGCAGGAATTGGATTTTCAGTAGAGGAGAAGAGGATGCATTGATGGACTCAAACAGATTTATACGATCATAATTACTTCTAAAATACACCATTATATATAGATGACTGGCAAGGATAACGGACATAAGCGTGTGAGGAACCGGAGAGTGTGGGTTCTAATTTGCCGACTTTTACACCATAGCAGTCAGTGCCTATTCTCACCTAATCAATATACGACACACCATTAAAATATTACAATTTTCTATGTTCTGTGGCTTTAGATGTTCCTTCGTCTCAGGAAACGACTGCAGACTGTATTGCTTCCTTCATAATACGGCATCTGAGGCCGCGGCAATCAGGTAAGATAACAGCGGCTCCTTGAACATTTGATCAATATTACGTTGCATAAAGCGGGTCTGATACATCCCTTTAGGCTACTGTGCTAGCTAATGCTCACGTTCATGTCTCATATTCTTGTCACCGAGTAGAGCAGAGGTAAGGAGAGGTGAATGCGGTAAAGACTGTCCTAGCTGCGGGAAGTCCTTAACCAAGCATTCTAATTACCAGGCATTCAGAAATCAGATTTTTGTTTATTTAGGTTGATGTAACATGGTCCATCTGATTTGTGCCACGCTTCCCTAAAAATCACATATTGTCCGAAAAATAAGAAATTTTTTAAATGACAATGAACAAGAATTTAGATAAAATATACGAAACAAATTTGGATGCTAGTATACTTTTTTCCTAAACCTTATGCATGCCCCGGGCTGGTCAATTAATTAAAGCTCAAAAAATGTTACTTTCATTGGTTCTCCAAAGGCTTAAACCCATTTATGTGACTGGCCACAAGGGTGGTTGTCCTGCGTTTATGAATTTAAATAGAATGGAAGCTCTTTTGGTCAAATTAACACAATTCAAATTCGTAAAAACATTTATCATATTTAATACCGCCTGAATGCACCTTAGAGGTAAGCCAGAGAAAGTAAAGACTGATGTTTTAAATCGACTAATTTTGTGTAATTAGTTGCATTAAAATCAACTTAACCGGTACGCCGACATTATGAACACCATTCACAAGAGTAGGTCGTAAGTGATCGCGTAGGTGAGTGAACGCAGCGAGCATTTTTTTCAAAGCTTACTCAATTACAAGCAATGTCAGTGGATAAAACGCCATGAGTCAGCATATTTCAAAATCCTGTTTGTCCGCAGCATGTTTTTTTGCTTCATGTTATCCAATAAATCATCCGACGTAAAGTGGAAGCCGGTTAATAATGTTCTATCGAAAGTTCGCCTCTCGCTTGCAATTGACGGGACATCAAGAATCTGGAAACCAAAAATCTCCAACCTCAATCCCGAGATTTCCGGAGGCCTGTAACTGCAGTAAAAATGCTGCATTTAACTTTTTAATTTTTCAGAGTTCAGTTTTGACACTTTCAAAAAATTCTCTTTTTCGGTATTTTAAAATATTTTGCATATTTGTCTAAAAATGCATTATAAGTACAAAATGTGTAAGTGAGTTTGCATTCAGTGAAACCAATAGGAAAAACTACTGGCAGATGGCTTCAAGCGCAAATGTTTTTCCCAAACTCTTTACTTTCACTTCAACAAGTTGTTGACCGATTTTGGAAATTAGCGCCTTTATAATCTTGGTATTTTAGGCTTGTTTGAGAACGACCGGAACACGGCTACTTGTGTTCTCTAATGCAATAATTTACTCAGAAAACGTATATCCTTACTCGGCCATTTGCTAAAAATAAATTTCTGGATTATATTTGATCACTTATCATTATAGCTGATTTCAATGTTAACCTGTTGGTCTTCAACTTAGATTCCTGTATTTCGCCTTATAATGAAATTCAATTTGCTGGGTACAGACTGATTATCAGCACCAATCTTTTGTCAGACGTTATTTTTACAAAGTATAAACAAGAACTGAATTAATAGAACAGCATTTAAATTTCCCCTGGAGTGCTTATTTCATTGTCAATCGTTATTATTTGTTGTGTTTTTTAAACCATAGTTCTGACGTTGAAGTCGTATACATTTAATCATACAGAAATCAAGAAATATTCTAAATATTATGCTGTAGACATTACGGTATGGTTAACGAATTTAATTTTGTAAAACGATAGTGCAGAGTATATTTTTCAATATATTTAAACAGCGCAGACATCTACACAAGGAAGCTTTCGTCGTCCTAACCTAGGGATTCGTTAAGAACTCGGATATGTCTTTTTGCCAGCCAAAATTTTGATTTTAGTAGTTAAGTATCACAATTCAATGAGCAATAACGTTTTTCTGTATTTTTCCCACGCCCGGGGGTATGCAATTAATTTTCCTTCTTTCGGAAGGAATTATTCAGCTCCAGGGAATCCGTAACCAATGCCGGTGGATAAGGAAATCGGCTGTTCATGTGTTCGTATCTCCTGCAACGTGGCGCAATATCTGGTTTTTTCAGGCGAGCGATGAAAAGAGCTCATTCATGAGGGTCTATATGTCTTTTAGCGCCAAAATGTAATGTAGGGCATTGACAAGACGAAATATATATCCTTTTTTCAATATTCTTTACTCAAATCTGATAATCTTTAAAATACCTGCGTTGCGTTTTGAAAATTTGTATTTTTATCATTTCACCCCTGAAGGTAATGCTCTTCAGAAAAGAGGTATTACAGGATAGTAGACGACGGTGATTGTATTAGGTATTTATGAATTAGAACGCATAATGCACTCCAAAATATAAAAGCTGACTGCAAGACTCATTAGGATTTTTGGCCGAAGGCATCTGCATTTGTGAAAAGAAAATTGTGCGTGCGTTAGGGAAGCCATTTCTCTCTGGATATGTATCGAACAATTGTTGATTTCCTCCTATAAAAGGAAAAATTTGCGTAATTCAATTTGTTTGCGCTTTGTTGAATACATTCGATGCACGGATCTTGAGGCAGTTGCTTTTATTCAGCAAGAATCATTCTTTTCACCGACAACTGAAAGGAAGATTTCGTTTCTCATGGTCACCTTTCAAGAAGATGATGCATGTGACCTACGGAGAACACGCTATTACCAAGCTGGTTTCGCAAACCTCTCCAACAGTAGGGTCTTGAACATCAATCTTTACCGGCCCTCTTTTCCTGGAGGGAAGTAATTCTAGAGTGCGATCGCAGACCACCTCAATGCGCCTTTAATCCTTTACGTGCTCCTTTGGAGCAGGTTAAACTGGTCACACAAGTTGGCGACGAGAAGACGAGAACCCCTCCCAGCATGGTTGGGAGCGTAAATAGCACCACTGTCACACATATTGTTGATTCCTGGGTATCGTGCGGACACCAAAGAATTTTTCTTGTGATATAAGGTCCACCTTTTACCCCCCTAGCCCCGATATTCTAGCACCATGCTTGTGTTTTACTACACATTTAAAGTTATTTATCTAATAACTGACGTGTTTCACTCGACAACATTCCAGGAAAACGTAATGGCCCGACAATGGTTTATGCGATGCACCGAGAGGCGCTCTAAACTAGCCTTTCGAAAGGACTACATTCTTAAACTTTAGGTCGACTGGCGCTTACCATCTATACCAAAAAAACAGATAATAAAATTTGGCATTCATCAGTTACCCTATTCGTTTACTTTTACTGTTTTGTTTGCTCAACTAATCGTTATTTTTTATTCTTGTTTCATTTTTTTGATTTTCATAAAAAATAGAATAATTTTTTTAAATATATTTTTGTTTGCAGAATTTTTTAATGATATTCAACATGTGTGAGGATACTTTTGATTAAACCCCCCAAACACAGCTTTAGTTCAGCCGTAGCAAGATAAGAGCTTAATGAGGGTCTCCTATTTCGGCTTTCACTTCTTAACGCTCTCATTAAAGTACAAGCACCTTTGGTAAGGTGTGTACATTCGTATAATTTATTTTCAACAAGAAGCAGGCATATACGGGAAAAATATCGATTGGTGTAATGATATCAACTCAATAAGGCCCGCTCACGTTTTAAAACCCCACGGTTTTTAGGTCTCTGAGATTGCATCTGCCCATAATACATGTGGCTTTGCGCTTTATTCCAATTAAATTATGTTAAGGTTTAAAGTGGAGGGTGGGTTCAATTTTAGGGTTAGGTTTAAGTTTGAAGTTAAGGAGAGAGCTGGGGTTAGGTAAACGAATAGGCTAAGTGTGAAGTTTATTATAGTGTTAAATGTAGGGTTGATGTTTAGGGTAAGGATTTACGATAAAGGTGAGAGGTAAGTTCGATGTAAGGGTTCGTTTAATGTTAACGACACAGGTATATTTACATTTCATTAAATTTATCGTTAGGCTGCCTATTTTAAGCGAGTGGGCGGGTGTTTGATATTCCCGCGTTTTTTTAGGCGGCCATACAATGCATCCCTAGCATTGTTTAGGTCTTTCTCTTTCACCGACCGTCATCTCACACTCATTTTATTTTTTTAATACTTCAAGCATAATAAAGTTTTTATAAGTGCGCACTTTTACGGGTTTTGCGTACATTATACTGCCTGTTAGATGTCATACCTCCATCGCACCTCCCTTCCATGGAAAGCCAAGGTCACTCCACGTTGGGTAATTTGCAGTTTAAGTGAAATTCGCTCCATATTCTGATCTTAGGAGAAAAAAAGACTTACATAAATGAAAACACTGTCCTTACAAACTTACCGATAAGCAGGGTGCAGTAGAATGAATGAAATGGATAGTCGCAAACAATTTCCTACCTCTTTTAATGCACTCTAGGAAAATTGCCGAAAGCCTTTTCGTCAACACATCCTAAACGCCATATTTCTGGTCACCAAATATTCACGCGCGCCCTGTGATTTTCGATTTTCACTGCAATTGATCGTATAGCTATCAGGTTTGCCCAAACACGCGCAATTGTGCACTCGGCCAATTTATTTCACCTGTAAACGACGATTCGTTTTAACCTATAAGTAGGAAACGTAGATAGCGCGCGAGAACGCGTGTGTTACACGGTATTTCTACAAATGAGTGTAATTAATGCACGAACCGTAGCCACAAAAAATATGTTGTTGCTTTTCTGGTTTCAATTCTGTTTGATTGCATTTTCTTACTGAATTATGCATGAGTATGCCTGGGCAGAACTGCAAGCCACTCAGTATGCACATATGGCGCGATGCAATGTATGCGTGATTTACAACATAAATGACCGTCTATAGGCGCACAATTCATCGCACTGCAGATTTTGCTGCGTTTTGGTCAGTGCTTACACATTCAAGGTTGTTTTCGGTATTCTTGCCATCATGTCCCCTTGCTTATACATCTCTGCTGGCAGAGTTTTACAACCATTCTAATGAAAACCCCGAAATTGGAGATTAAGGTTAGCACATATAATGAAATAATACATTGTGAATAAGTATGTTGGTAAAATAATTAGGTTAATTTAATGGAAGTCACAGTTCCTGTCGAAGGTGAGGCTTTTTTAATAACTGGAATTCTTAGCTTTATGGCACTAAACAGGGATTAAATTTTGATAACTAATCAGCATGTATATATAGTTACCGTTCTAGCAAATTGTGTGAACACATTTACCCCGTGCTTTTTCATATGCCTAAGAAAGATGATTCAGAGTGAGAAGAAGTAGATGCGATCATTGAGACAAAAACTTTATTTGCCTGACGTTTCAAATTCCAGCTTGAAACCATCTTCACCTCGAATAACCAGTATAAGATACTGGTTATTCTTACACAGGAAGTTGCAGTATTTATATGACGCAGTCATTATGCTACTGCATACCTATGACTAGTAACAGCTCCCCCTTTATCGCTGATGTCTGCCCTCTGATGTGTGTATTGCTCGAGAGTCAAATGGCGGGTCTTTATCCGCAGACAAGCTACGGCAGATGTTCCTAAGCTTGACCTTAGCATGTCTTGTGTGGCGCGTCTGAGCAGTGGGCCACTGTGGAGCGTCGGACCATCCTACAACTTGCATATCGTACGTAATTCGATGCATTTGTTTTGTTTTGATTGCTGGCAATCGCTTCTAATTAAAAGCCTATAAAAGAAGATACCGAATTCTCCAATTTTAACCTACATTGCTACTTGTCCGAACCGGGGTCTGGGTTCTCCGCTTTACAAGCCTTTCACAGCAGAGACTTTCCGCTGGTCACGCAATGTGGAACGTTCTTATCACCGCAAAGTCATGCAATATCTGTTTGTCCGTCATACCCTCAGCGGACGCGAGGTTATTTGGCGGAAGTACGAGATAAGCAGCGACTCAGTGGTCGCAGCACATGGGCCTAACCTGCCACTGGCGAACGCGGCTGAATATGTGAGCGTGTGTGCAAATTATTTGATCGAACCGTTGCCCTCTTTCGTCTTCTTGACTCTGCCGGCGCAGATGGGGGCTGGAAAACAGAGTGAGGTAGATACAGTGCCAGTCTTGTCTCACTATAATCCACTCCCAGTCACCGTTCCTGCACCACCATGCTCTGGAGCACATGGTGGATATTTTCGTGCCATGACGGTCAAAATATCATGATCAGGCTGTTGACACATGTGAGCTCCCGTCAGACCATACTCGATCGGCTTTTCGGTTAGCAGTTTCATAGACTCATTAAAAGTGCATCCTCTCATATCATCACCATCATACTCTTCTGGAGATATAACGGGTGAAAATTTGCTTGAAAGTTATTTTCACAGGCATTACACAATATGAAGTAGATATTCTATCTTTTATACTTTTAAACAAAGATTTATAATTTTTTTAGATTAGGAAACAGTTTCTTACTTAGGATTGCAAAGTTTCTGTCCTTCAGCATATTATCCAACTCTCTTAACCCAAAAACAATTATTGTTAGTAAAATAGTGTTAGGCAGTTATAGTAAATGCATAAAATATACTTTTTTGTGCTCACTTTATAGAAATTGCAGGTTATTCAATTTATTTATGTATCTGAAGTCTTGGTAACACCGAAATAATTCTATGATCAAACGTTGACAGAAAGTATCTGGTATAAAATTTTTAAGAACGAGCCCAAATGCACCTGGAGGTTGAAAGTTATTCTGCAATATGAATACCCCTCATTCCGGCATAAAACCACTGGCCAAAGAAGAAATTCTTTTTTGTGTTAGCGTATTAAAATCAATGGGATAAATGCCTTTCACCGAAAGTCTGTTTGCTGACGGCTGGAAATGCATCCATGCATGGATTTGATAGCTTATGATTTTGTTGCTAGATCGTCATTAAAATTACCCTTTCTTAGTTATTCCCCCTAATCGAAATTATTGTGCATAGGACACATGCTGTAGTTATTTTCAGGTCAAGAACTACGAAAAAATCCTCTTTGCACCTTGACCTGACAAAATTTGGAAACACATTTTTGTTCGACAAGATGGATGAAAAACACTCCCTTGTGCGTATGTGCACATATTATGTGACCTTAATTTAGCTATTATTAGTCCCCGTTTAAATGTTATCGAAATGTTTAGTGCTGAAATTCAGGATTATGGCCACGGAGGTTGATCGGCGATAAAAAGGAGCCTTCTGCGTAAAAATAAGATGCAATCTTAAATGAATATTCACATTTCAAGTGCGAAAATTCGAAATCTTACTGCAGTCCACCATCGGAGGTTAAAGTTATAGGGAAAAGGAACCAATCCAACATCCATAACTACAGTCAGGTATTTTTGCTTCAGGTCTCTGACGGCCGATACAAGATCGATTAATTGATTGACTGCGTTCTCACCCGAGGTCCAGGCTTCGATCAATTAGCAGATCTCCATGCTTTTGGCAAGGGCAATTAGTTTTGTTACCCGTTTCGGAGTTTTGGTCAGTCGCTTGCAATCATCCATCACTCCAGATGTTGTTCGTGTGTGCGCGAACTGGGCATGCGTCTGTTCTATATAGGTCCCGGGGCAGCTTAGGCACAGGATGCGAGTCAATACACCCGGCTGTTCATAAGGCCTACCGGAAGAGTTCAAAAGCTCAGATGTATAAAAAAATGACTCTGGCGAACGAACGGTTACATTCTTCCATACTCATAAGCCAACCATTTAAATGAATACATTTTGAAACTTCCTGTTTAAATTATTGGAGTGAATGCAACAGAAAAACGTGTTGGTTTAGTTTTTTATTTCAAATCCATCCACCCAGAATTCCCAAGCGGCGTCATTGATAATTTTCAAAAGGAAGCAAATGCGAGCTCATGATAAATTCTGCCAGCGGTTGAATTGAGCTTTAAATAGGGCCATTACACTTGAACAACATTTTACGTGAGAGCAATACTCTAATAAAGACAAACGGGTTTCGTTTATATTAACTAAATATAGAGGTCCGTGATATTCTACTTGCAAAAACAGAAATTTCAAGCTTTGTGACTTTTTTCATTGTTCGTTCTCACTGAAGAGTTTTTAAACTTACGCTTGCATAAAACGCATGCATGCAACTAGGGTTGTGGGCAAGAATCTCTGAAATTTTTGGAATTCTACTTTCAAAATAAAGCGTAGCTCTCTCTCTCTCTCTCGAAAGTCTTCGACTTTCTGCATTTAAATAGTTGTTCAGGTTTGTTACTCAAGAAGTGGCTTCTTGTTCATTAGTGCAGCTACCACAAATATCGAAGTTGACCTCGTTGAAGTTGAAGCATGGACTGCTGGGCGGAATAAGTCCTCTCCCGCACTTTTAAACAGGTTTTCCCGTGCATTGCAGCAAAAAGACTATTTTTTAAATTCATTAATCGTGCTCTATGTGAAAAAGTGATTCGAAAGAGGTAAACGAAAGCTAGGAGACTTACTACCTCTTCTCCGAACACGTGCGAACCACTAATCCAACTTTTTTGAAACTGGGAAATTGTCTTAAAATCTTTGAAATGTTGACATGCGTAGTAACAAGGAATGGCAAAGTTGAGTTCCCATTCTGGAAACCAGTTCTCTACCACGAATAAGCGTTAACTGTCCTAGTGTGTTAGTCGTATAGGTGTGAAAGACTACTTTCCAATAGAGGACAATTAGTGTCGAATTTTCATCGTTTTCAAGGTCCTGAGACGAAATGAAACAAACACCTTTGCGCTTCAACTGTGAATACGAATTTATCAAAAGACAATGTATGAGGTCTAAGTTCAGACACTGAGCTCATCAATCGAGTGGACAACATCTACCGAGCTACTTCCTAATGCAAAACAACCGGAACAGATTAAAGACGGTTCACAATAGCAGGTCCTAAATAAAGTTAACTACCGAATGAGAGGAGAACTGTGTGACGTCTGCCGAGAAGCGACCATCCAGATGGTTAGGTTTTCACTTACACGAATCATGCGCTAACCTATCTGTTGACCCACTCAGCAATTCCAGAGAACAATATTCAAATAGCCTTCGAGATTAAGACAGTGATAAATATTTGATTTTTGACGGTTCGAGTTTCAAAAATGACCGTCTCTCAAGACAATCACCTCCAGATATTGGAGACGACTCGAACTGCCAAATATATGTTTTTAACGATCCATCACATTTGGCAAGTGCTCGAGGTCTAGGAGTCAATTATGCGGGGCATTTAAACTTCTAACCGACTTCAGAGCCTTTAGAGAATGCTTTCCCAATTCGACCAAATTGCACTCTCCGCTAGGTAGTGCAAGGAATATTATAATCACCGTTGTTTCTTAAGTTTCTGCCTCAGGTACATTTAAAGCTTTTCTAAGCTTCACTGGAGGAGTTGAACTACGTTCAAAAGGAAAGGTTCGCTCGTTTTCGGGGTGCGAAACTTGACTTCACTAATTACTTTCTTAAGACTCGAGTTTGCACCTGAATTAACGTACGAAATATTTCCAAGATCTTCTCATAAGGATTTTCCGAAATGGCCAGCCTAATAGTATTTGGGTAGAGATGTATGCATTTAGCAGCTGAAACTCACGCAGCTACCTGACGGGTGTCTTGAAGGTACTTTCGTGAATGCGTAGGGGGTCTAACTGCCATTCCGGATATCGACAAATTTCCCTCAAGGATTGAGAGGAAACAAGCATTAATGAAGTTCAAAAGCTACAAATCAGGATTTTCCCGGCTCGTAGCCAGTGGCTTATCCACAACATCCCACACCCAATACTAGTCGTAGATATATCATCTCACCTTTCCCAGGCAACCTGCATAAAAATTATCTGAATGCAATTGTAATTTAAAATAAGTCGGAAAGGCAACATCATCCCAGCGTATGGGTGTGACTAGCTGATGATGGCTTAAGAGCCAGAAATGGCCATTCCAGTCTCCCTTTTATTTGTGGTATTGTTAATCTATCAATTCACACCATTCACGCCAAGATGACCGCTTTTGAACGAACTTTTATCCCGTCGGTTATAAAAAGCTAATTTATCGGAAAAGTAGTTTTTATGTACTGTCCATGATGGAGGCGAATGTTCACATTCCAGGTGTGTGTGTGTGTGTGTGTATAAGAAGAAGAAGGTTTTTCGTTCGTCTGAGCTATCGACCTCTTACTGGAGTATCTCGACAGCGATAAAACGGTAACATAAACTAGTACCATTTATAGGGGGTGGCGGGACAGAGGCCAATTAAACACCAGTGACGCAAGTCTGGAGGTGACTACGCAGTGCCCTGTATGCCGGTGCCCGATCGATTAATCCATTGACCAAGTTCTCATCGGAGGCCCAGTCTTCAAGCAATTCTCGGCTTGTCTTGCATCTGGCGTGGGCAATGATCTTCGTGGCTGCGAAGTTAAACTCGTGACCCGTTTCGTATGTGAAGGCAGCAACTTGCGATAAACGGTCAACCCGTCTCCCAGCAAGCCTATGCTCGTGTATGCGCGATTCAAGCACACGTCCAGTCTATCTTAAGTAGTTATGAAAACAGTTTTGGCATGGAACGCAATACACTACCCTGGCTGCTCATTAGGATTTAATTTGTCTTTGGTTCTTCTGACGTATCTGCGCATGGTAGCTTTGGGTGGGTCCTACATCAAGTCCCGCAACAATGCGCTCAGTCGCTTCTGACACGTCCTTGATGTATGACACCGCATGCCATACCGAAGGGCTTGATTCTGGTTGGGTTCTCCTGGGGCGAACACAAAGGCATCGGCTTGTGAACGCCTTCGGAAAGCCATTCCACATAAACTGGTTGCGGAGGTAACGGGCCTAACAAGCTTTTTGGCTGGGTTGCTGCAATGAGTTTGGGTGGGTTTTAACAGTGTTCTCACGCAACTTCGTTTCTCAGCCACCGGATGGTTGCTGGGAAAATTGAGAAGCTGAGTGGTGTTCGTCACTTTCCTGTAGACAGCCGTTTCTATTTAGCCAGACGAGTACATCAAGAGAGGGGAGCTGCTGCTCTTTTTCTTCTTCCCTTCGGGAATTGTATGTCTGGGAAGATCGAGTTAAGGTCATCATGGAAATGCTGCCGCATGTTCCTCTTGGTGATAAAAGATGTGTCGTCTACGTAACGGCACCAAAATATAGGCTGCTGTTAATTTTTTTATGATGCCGTTCCATCTCCGACAATGGACTCCTGTAAGAGTTCGGAAGATCAAACGAATAAAACCATTATTCCGGTGAACGAACAACCATCTTCTTCTTCTTCACTGTTCATGATTTCCGTTGATTTTTGAAGCCATTAAAATTAAAATCTTTGCTTTCACACAGACTTTCCTTCCAGTACTAGCCCTCTCTACAGTTAGTACTTGGTGAAATGGTATTTTTTGTTTGAAATAGTAGTCATTGAATGTTACGACTGTGAAATAGTCATGCAGACAAAAGCGGTTTTTTCTATATTGTTTCTGTTCCCAGTAGGGTATTTTGTTTACCGAAATAACGCGAAAGCAAGAATGGGGTAAATTCACGCCGGATGACATAGATTTGTAAAATGAACCAAAGATATTCTTTTGTTAGGTCTAAAAATTAAAGAAACTTAAACTTCTCCCGAATGTGAGCAAGAAATTATGATTTTGTGCTAGTTTTCACTCGAAATTTACAATTTGGAAGGGTGCCACAATGATTTGCAACTAAATCAATCTATTCAAGGTATCATGCTTGCTAAGATTGAAGGCCACTGGACATAAGAGCATTGATATGGTCGGAATATCTTGCAACTCGAAAAGCATATGTAAAATTTCCAGTAAGTAATTCTTTCTTATCATGAACTCCTTGATAGGCCCTCTAACATTTCTTGGGCTTCTTTAAAGCATTCTGCTTATCCGTAGGTCACCAAACGTTCCCCAAGCACAGTTTGCCTATTCGCACAAAATTTGATCAAAGTTCAAAGGTTTTTGAATTTTTCGGACAACCTCATGCGTTGTTAGGCCAACTTTTGAATTCAGCTTTTGACTAGAAAGGATTACTCAGGTTGGGTTGTGATAGGATTATTGTGCAGCAGATTCCTTGCATATTTCAGTCATGAAACGATGCTGGCTTCTGAATCAGCACCATTTCCGTCAACCGGAACGCTACTCTCAATAAAACTAACTACTTACGTAGTAGGCCTTTTCCTTATGGTGTTTCAATGTTCTGATTGGATAAACTCTATTCCATTGACAATATGAATAAAAATATGGACACTTGAAGTGGTTTTGTAGGCAATTTCTCCTCCCTTAATGTTTCTAAAACAAACTTTCAAAATTTCTAATATGTTAAATTCAGTGCAGCTGCTTTTGCGCTACACTTATGGAAAATCATGGATTTCAATATCATTAAGAGAAATTCATAGAGGACTCATGGAATTTTGAAATGAGTGTGGACTAGGTTGCGTAGTTCACCGGAAGATACGTTTTTAAAGAAAAAAAATTGAGGACTCATTTGACTAACCAGTCAGTGCCCGAAAAAATTTATGCATGTTTTCGATAAAATATATGAGTGTATCGAGTTAAGGAAAGGAAGTTGAAAAATGAGTGCTTAATGAATACGAGTCTTTTGTGAGGTTCATTCAAAATGGTCTAAAAGTGACTGGACTGTCATGCGATTATGCCGCATAAAACGCGATATTCCAAACCCCCTGAGATGATATTTCTACCCAAAAACGCATTCCAGAATGTTGAATAAATTTTCCGATGCAATCTGAAATTGTATGCCTGTTTTCGGATTAGTTACTTAGAGCGTAGCATTCAGTATCTACCGGGCAAAGGCCAGCAGCACATAAATGTACACGTGAACAGCATAATTAAGTAGATTAGAGGGCACGCCATAATGGTCCTACGCAGGCAACAGCTTTTTCCGCGGCGGGGCGAAAATAGGCATTTCGTCCGTTCGAAAAACTTTTAAAAAAGGGGCTATCGGTAGGTTATAGTACTAAGCAGCCGTGCTCGGGTACAAATCTGGATTCTGAATGGCAACTTCAAAATATTGAAATTATTTGCCGATAAAGTCATATCGCAATATGCTTTCCGTTGTCCCCCTACGTCGGCGGCGAACATGCAGGTGACCGCAGTTTGAGATACTGACCAGGTACATGATAACGGATCAAAATTAGAAGAAGAGTCTGCCGACAACAACAACAACTGTCTGTCTAGCAGATCAACCAACGCTTGCCTGAAAGGCCTAGCGATCCGTAAATACACTCCACAGAAAAAGATGGGCCTTCAAGACGACCAAGCTCCTGGTGGCATTCTAAAGCCGATCTATATTCGCGAGGGTATGACTCAGCCAAGTTAAGCAGTCTGATTACAGGTGGACGCCAAACGGCCTTCAATGCTCACTCCTGCGGAGATGCGTCGATTGATTCTGTATTTGATTTACATCGGACGCCGCGGAGCAAGTTCTGTATTCGCTGTGGGTACCCCGATCACGCCCGCGTGTCTGCTGATTTGAAGCTGCACGACTGAGACGGGGGCGGACGGTAAGGTCATACTGGATGGCGGAGGGAACTTTTGCGTGCTACAATCACCACAACCATCACCACCACCATAAAGTAGCATTTTTCTAAGACAAGCACCTGCACATAACGCTGGTGGCCTACGAGGGAATGTAAAGTACGGGTAGTACATCCCGTGAATAGAGGCAGTTATTCGCATTCCAGTTGTATATATAAGTAAAGAAGGTTGTTCACTCACTGAACACCAGAAGCAAGAGAAGCCGGGAACTGCTTGAGGCCTGAACCTACGATGAGAACTCAGCCAGTCGATTTATCGATCTGGCGCAATTACCTCAGCACTGGCCTCACTGATGTTGGATGGCCTCTAAAGCCATTGCTTCGGTTTTGTTGCTGCTGTTATCTCTGACGATGGAGTACAGAAAGAGTTCGAAATCTCAGACGAATAAAGTCAGCATTCCAGCTAGCGCTCCCAACTCTTCTGGCCTGTCCACTTACTCCACTCCATCTTCAAAAGTTTGATGCAGTAGCATGGCAGTTTGCTTAGTTACTCTGGCTCTAAAATTTCAAGGTGTGATCGTCTGAAGCACCGAGGTTCCATCAGCCTTTCGAACAGGGATGATCGTAAACCAGTTAGATAGACCTTTCAGGATAACCTGACTGCAGTCACAGGTCATTACCAGGCGACAGTGCACAGATCTGAGCAAGGCTAGATACTGACCGACAAAGGGTAATGAATACTGAGACAGCAGCTGTTTCACGCCAACACATGAGTTGATTGGAATCACCTATATGCCATCCACGCTCACAAATTCAGATTTTATAAAACATAGTACTCCATATTTTTGAGTAATACTATTTTATGATTTTTTTCGCCCGATGTCCTGCAGTGTGACGTGGAGGAGACGGGAATAGGAACGCTCGCGCTAAGGTTTTCCATGTTTTCACGCCAACACTTAATAAAACCTTGCTTTTAGCGCAAAGTAGACTGCAAAACGGGCGGTGCTTGTTACCATATCCTGTTGAAGGAGTCATATGAGCAACCACACTGCCACCAAAGCAGAAGCTGCAGGCGGGCGTGTTAACGTGCCAAAGTGTGTTCAAACGGTTCAACCGTGTGCACATTAGTGCCTTCCCAACAGCCAGTCTTCGTCAAAAGCTCTGTAAGGTGTTTTATCAACGTAAAGGTAAGCAGAAGCCTGGTAACTTCATCCGCAGCGTCGACTGGTAGGGCAGGCTGGAGAGTGCGTGCAATCCTGAAACAGTCCTGCGTCTCTGACTGCTGTTTATGCCAACCTACCATCCTACAACCGATAAAGCCAATTTTACAGTATTCCAATTTCTCTAACAATCATGGACCTGCTGATAAATGGTCAAAATGATATGCTCTCAAATGCATGCTGAAAAATAAATCGACTCGCATGTTGCGCCAACGAGAGATCACGGGGTGCTAGCCCAACCGGCTCCGAATGGGAGAAGTCAGTCATGCTCCCACCCGTTACGGTTCGTAGGCAAGCCAGTGTAATACCTCATCTACCAGTCTCCGCAGCCAATCACGGATGCCTATCCGCCCAACAGAAACTCCCATTTAATAACCCTGCGAACCTATTCCTGGCGACCTTCCTACCGTACCACATATACTTAAACGAGCCCAGCATATGACAAGGGACACGGGAATGGTCATTGCTGGCTAATTAGCCAGTCTTCCCGAAACCCGACAGCCGCCCTTCCGCAGATAATAAAAATCGCTGGTTGGCTGCCTACCATCCGGCGCCTAAGCACTGTAAGATGAGCACGTCCGGTCACGCACTTTGCACGCCCGCTCATGACCTCTGCCCTCCAGACGGATCTTGTTGTTTTCGGGGAGCCAAACGGATCCGCGGTCGCACATGCCTGATTAAATGTACACACAAATAAATCCCCACTGTGCGTTCAAAAACATACGCGTCGTGGGATTATTAACAGTATCTCCTATTTGTTTTAACTCGGCAGAGTAAAACGGTCGTATGCGCCTAAGAGCTGCAGAAAGATTATGAAGAGAAGCACGTTAGGAAGGAGACTTTGGACAGCGAGGGCGGAGGGGAGGCAAGAAATAAATCCGTAGAAAATGTCAAATCAGTAAGTATACATCGGAGTTCGGAAAAATCACATTTCCATCTCGTCGTGTATTGATCTAGGAGAGTAGCGTAGGGGTGAGGACTGGACACATAACCCAAAGGGCAGTTGTTGATCGAGCGCCAGATAGGTATCTGACATGACGAAGAGATGCAGCCTGAGCGCGTCGGTGATTCGTCCGACCGCAGGGGCTGGCGCGAAAAGCTCAGAGTCAAGACGGAAGGATACGGTAATGGCCCTTGGTGAGGAGTCGCAGTGTCTCAGCTGGCTGCCGGAAACCTTTCGCAGTGCCAGCAGGCACGAATCCGCGCCGGTGTTGTTGCGTCCAACGGCGCCCAGAACCAATATCCAGCCGGGTTCTCTGGATTTCACGGAGGGTGTTGCTCCCTGTGAGGACTGCAAAACAAACAGGCGTGCACAGAGTAATGGGTTTAATGGACTCCTGCACTCTAGCGGACCAGACCACGCACAATGCAGGGCGATGGCAACTTTAAAAAACTTCGTAATACAATGGTGGGAGTGAAATCGCCGACGACACCATAACTGATGGGGATGAGCACATACCGACCTAATGGCATGTGACCCACATAGAAACGAGTTCACCCGCAGTAGACGGTTCGGCTCTGCTGACAGGGGAAGCAAGAGAGTGAGACGAGACTGCGAGATCCCTGCCCACGGCACACCAGTGCATTCCTCACCGAAACAAGTTGAACGCGCGACACAGTAACAGCCATGGCAGAGAAAGTTGTAAAATGGCGTGATGGTACGGTCTTTCGCGGGATTGAGAGTCAGCTTGAAATGGCTCCTGTGTAATGTCGTTTATCGTATTCGTACACTTGTGAGATAAGAGACTCCCTATTTAAATAAAACCCTAGGGGTAGGCCCAAGTCGGGTGTATAGCACGCTTAGATGGAATTTTTGTTGTTGTGAGTCCCTGAGCACCTGCATACCTCCGATGTTTGGTCAGTATTTTCAGCCAATAACCTCCCACACATATTCGAATGTCTCGAGTAGGGCCCAAGTCGTGTGTATAGTACGTTTAGATTGAATGTTTAGCTTTTCGGCCACTGTTCTCCGCACACCTCCGATTATGTCGCGTACACCTCAGATGGTGTGTATGGCACGCGTTCAGGGAACATTTAGTATTTTAAGCCAATCAGCCCGCACGCATATCCCACTGTCTCAAGTAGGACCCGGATCGTGTGTAGGGCATGTGTGGACGGCACTCCCGCACACCTCTGATTGTCTCGAGTTTGTCTTGCCATCAGAGTGCAAGGAAGTTTGCTGCACACTAAACCAATTGACTCGCCAGTGGCTGATGGACACGCCGTGGGACGGAACTGTCAGACTGTCGGTGTAGATGCAGTGCAGGTAAAAAAAAACACAAAATGTAAAAAGGTGCAGACCTTGTTTGCGACCGCTCTGGATCGAGCGGCCAAGGCGGCAGGCACGATGGAGTGAATGTTCACCGAGAGGGCATAATCGGTGTCGCAGAAGACGGGCAGTGCGGATTCAGAGAACGCGGAGGTCTGCTCCGAGGCGATATCCAAACCGAGGATGGGCAGATGGCGACAACAATCACCGGCCTCCGGACTGTCCGCTGTGGGGTCAGGACCAACGAGATCCAAGGACACGGTGATCACGGGAAACTGGCTCAGCGTCTGAGTGAACGTGCAAACAAAAGGGAACTGTAGAGGAGAGATCTGTCAGCAGGTGACGAATTTCGCATCAATAGCCAGCGATCGACAGAAAGCTTGAGTCAGTCGCCTCGAGAGCACACACACTAAGAGGACCAACGCTTTAGGCTGTGACGTAAAGAATACAGACCCATTTTGTGCTTCGTACCGGTGGCTAAAGTCCGCCTAGCGCATGAGACCTAACAAAGTTCGAAACACCTGATATTATGGTCTGCTGATAGTAGCAAACAGGTGAGTTCCAGAAAGCAAATCAGTAGAAGATGCGATCGCTGGAAGAAACCGTTTATTGGCCTGACGTTTCGCGTTCTCACTCCAGCCCATAATCAGAGGCAGTATTCGATCAGGGTGATAGAGGCCCAAGGTGACACGCGATCACGTGCGTACTACAAGTATCTGTCACTGGGCCGTACAGCCTGTTTCCTAAGAAACGTTTTATAAAAATAACAGTCGCCTTTAAAAACGCGTTTCAAAGCAGTGAGACATTCACAAACCCATTCAAAGACGATAGATTAAGACGGAAAGGAGAAAACTAATAATATAGGGCCTAGTGTGCGATGTTCGTGCTGTTACAAAATCGCACATTCTACATTGGGGGAGCGTCGTCAATCACAAACGGCAGTTATACGAGGTTCACCGTGTGACTGACTACGAGCGGAGTTTCTTATTGTGAGACGGACTTGCGTAGCATCTATCGCACTGCTTCCTCCCCCACCCACCTTGTCCTGAAGTGGGCGCAGTGACTGACACAGCTGAACAGCTTGAATGCACGTACCACACACGTGAACTGGTCCACAGTAAATATCTGGCAATCTGGAGATTTGTGACATACAAGCACCCGCTGAATACTCACTTGATGGATAGGCCTGATGAGATCTGGAGCCAGATGATCAAAAAGCAGATCCTTTATGAGACTGTAGGGAGGTGGTTTGACAGCCTCGAGCAATTCAGGCAGGCTTTCAATGTACTCTCCCGTACTTGGGTGTCTGGGGGAAGAAGCAGAATAGGGGTGTCCATTAACGCATGTACAGTAATACAGGGTACACACAGATAATGCCAATAAAATGTTCGGAACGTCAAGGGAGTATCGACCGATTGATAAATAAGGCCCCTAAAAGGAAGGATAGCGAGCAAACTAGTAAATCGTATGTTTTATATATATGTTGTGTCACACAGCAGCAGAAACATCGGCGAAACACGTGTCTGGGCTTTTAGCTAGTACCTATGTTGGAAGTACGGTATAATGTCTTTGCCATATAAGATTCATACTACTTGTAGTACTACTTGTTTGTAGAATGGGCATTACGTGGTTACTCCACAGTGGTTAATTGTCTTCGACCCAAATGTTCATTGAAATTTCGGGTCTGACCCTAAAAAGTCATGTCCGAAGCACCTGACTCCATGTCCTGCACTTAATAATTTCAGAAATTATTTCCCCGATTATTCTCTGGAGTCCATATACCAGAAACTGCATAGAGAACGCTGGGGGACCCACTGAGGAGCCGAACCCCAAGCGTGGGGGGGGCTAACAGAAGACGGTTTCGTGGCTCAATAAAAAAACGTTGGACCTGTTAAATAGAAAAGACCCCGGGTTCGAAGCTCAGGTACGCTCACATTCGGGACCTGGGTAAGGCCGGTTGACAACGGTCAATAAGCCAGAAATGACCATACTAGTCTCCGAAGTGTTTTTCAAGAGGGGCAGGCGGACAGACTGGAACTTAACCAAATACCAACCACAACAATGAGGGTGACGCTCACCCACATCGTTGGCGCCTGCCCAACAAGGAAGGGCCGCGAATTCCTGGAGGATGAACGCGATATATATATATATATATATATATATATATATATATATCTATATATATATATATATATATCGCGTTCATCCTCTCCTGAAGAAGACGAAGAAGAAAGGGGGCGAGTTCATGGACCAAATTGTAATTGAACTGATGTTTCGCAAGCCTTCTCGCTTCCATCATCAGAGTATAGTGCTTGCTGCCACCATGGATATAATACGTAACACGCGGCAAGACTGACTAACTCAAGACCACCAGGAGCAGCAAGCACTATACTCTGATGATGGAAGCGAGAATGCTTCCAAAACATCGGTACATATACAATTTGGTCCTATCACCCTCACTACTTCGTCTTCTTCCAGAAGATGATAAACGCGATAGGATATCGGGGCCTCGAATCTGTACGCATATTAATAATAATAATAATATAATTACAGAGTGCTCCAGCTATCATCATCTTTCATCGTGTCCATTCCTTTCATCCACCTTTCCTTTCCATCTCCTCATCCATTCCACTCTCTCTCCTCCTTCCTCTCCTCTCTCCTCTCCTCCTCCTCCTCTCCTCCTCTCCTCCCTCTCCTCCTCCATCACTCCTCTCCTCCATCCATTCATCCTCCCTCCTCCAGACTCCTCCTCTCTCATCTCTCCTATATATATATATACTATACTATGTCATATGTCTCATGTCTGTCCTCTGTCCTCATCTTCCTCCTCCTCCTCTCCTTTCCTCTCCTCCTCATCCATGTCTCTGTCTGTCATCCTCTGTCCTCCTCTCTCATCTCCTCCTCCTCTCTCCTCTCTCTTCCTCTCCTCCTCTGTCCTCTCTCCTCCTCCTCTCCTCCTGCCTGTCCTCCTGTCCTCTCTGTCCTCTCCTCCTCCTCCTCCTGTCCTCTCCTCCTCCTCCTCTCTCTCCTCCTCCTCCTCTTTCCTCTGTCCTCCTCCTCCTCCTTCCTTGTCTCCTCTCCTCCTCCTCCTCCTCCTCCTCCTGCTCCTCGTCCTCGTCCTCCTCTCATCCTCCTCCTCTGTCCTCCTCCTCTGTAAACTGTCTGTCGTCCTCGTCCTCCTTTCGTCTGTCTCTGTCATCATCCTCCTCGTCGTCCTCCTGTCGCGTCGTCGTGTCATCGTCGTCGTCGTCGTCGTCCTCCATCCTCGTCGTGTCTGCTCCTGGGTCGTGGTGTGGTCGCGGTGGTCATGTGGTGGTCTGTGGTGGTCTGTGTGGTGATGTATTGGTGGTGGTGGTGGTGAGTGGTGTGTGGTGGTCGTCGTGTGGTGGTGGTGGTGTGTGGTCGTGGTGTGTGTGTGGTGCTGTGTGGTGGTGGTGTGTCTGTCGTCTGTCGTAGTCTGTGTGGTGGTGCTCAGTGGTGGTGGTGGTAGTCTGTGTCTAGTGTGTGGTCGTGTGTCTCGTGGTCGTGGTAGATGGAGTGGTGGTGGTGGTGGTGGTGGTGGTGGTAGTGGTGGTGTGGTGGTGGTAGTGGATGAGTGAAGTGGTGGTTGTAGTGGTGGTGGTGGTGAGTGGTAGTAGTGAGTAGTGGTGGTGAAGTGAGTAGTGAGTAGTGGTAGTGGTAGTGGTAATTGGTAGTGGTAGTAGTGGTAGTAGTGGTAGTGAGTGAGTGAGTAGTAGTGGTGAGTAGTGAGTGAGTAGTGAGTAGTAGTGAGTAGTGAGTAGTGAGTAGTGGTAGTAGTGGTGGTGAGTGGTAGTGTAGTAGAGTAGAGTAGTGGTAGTAGTGGTAGTAGTAGTAGTGAGTGAGTAGTGGTAGTGGTAGTGGTAGTGGTAGTAGACGTGAGTAGTAGTAGTAGTAGAGGGTGTCTCGTCCACCTGCACTTTTATACCCTTGCCGCCTACCTTGCCTACGGCACTCTGTGTGCACTGCTTGATACATTGCGAAAAAAATTGTATCACTGCATTTTAGTATTGCGATGCACCATTATAAGTGTGGCATATCACTTGGCTCGCACGCCTTTAGCGTACAGGTAGACAATTTTCATTATATTCCCCTGGCTTTACCTCTACATTTGAAAATAGTTCCTTTTCCTTTAGGCAACTCTTTCGTCTGCAGCGGGAACATTTTGTTTGTCTGCTCTGCAGCGGCCTGCTGGGATATATTGTTTCCACATGTACACAACATATGCATAGGTAGCGGTCTCCTTTCCTGTACGTTGTGGATAATTCGGCTGGAATCTTTTTTTTTTTTTATTTCGTCTTCCATTGCCTTATTTAACTGAGGTCTTCTCCTCCTTTTATTTTTATCTTGTGTTTACACCCTATTCCCAGTTATCATCATAATCTCGTATTTGCTGTGTTAATGCCTGCAATGGCTGAATAGTGTGCTTCAGGGATCAACGGAAAAAATGTTATTTGGTCACATCGGTGAACACCCTACTAACATAATTCATATTCGCGATGTCAAACCCAAATAAAAACTCGTCCTTGACTGAATTCCAGAGTGTTTCTCGGGTCATCAACTACCGGGTTTGCCTTTGTCTGGCTGATGACGGCTTGTAAGAAAGCATATGTCATTTCGACTTCCCTTGTCTTTTTTAATTCAATCTTTTCATCGTTATCTTTAATGTGCTATACGAATGCTTGAGAAGGCTCTTCGGTGTGCTTCAGGGCACAACGGAACATACCTGTTCCTAAGCCTGATGTGTGAATATCCTACTATCATAATGCATATTCCCGATCGCACACAGGACAAAACAGCTGGCCCTTATCTCAACGCTTGTGTGTAACTGTCAATAAACAAAGGTCGCTGGTGGCAATCTCGGGAGATCAACGGCCGGGTTAAAATATGAATGGCTGATGATGGCTTGTAGGACAGAATTAACAATTTCGATCAATCATGTCTTTGTCTGTTCCCAATTATCATCAGTATCGCATATGTGATGTGTGAATGCCTGCTTCGGCTCTTATGTGTTCTTCAGGGCCGAATCGAACATAGCTGTTCCTTTTCATGATAGGTGAATACCCTACTATCATAATATATATCCCCGCTCGCAAACGGACAAAACGATTGACCCAAGGCTCAACGCTAGGGTGTTACTCTTTAATAATCACAGGTCACCGTTTCCAATCTCGGGCGATCGAAACCTGGGTTTAGACATGACTGGCTGATGACGACTAATAAGCCAGAAATGGCCAATCTGGTCTCCATTGTATTTGTCGGTTCGACTTTACTAATATTTTTCAAGTGGCTATGCGACTGCCTGCAGAACTCTTAAGTGAGCTCTAGCGAACAGCGGATCATAAATGTTCCTTATCCGGATCATAGTACATCAAACTAGCAAAGTTCATATTGGCGGTTCAAAACGTACTGAAAAAGATGCCTGTCGATCAATGGTCGATTGGGTATGACTGGCCGATGACGGCTTAAAAGCCAGACATGGCCATTCGAGTTTCCTTTGTCTTTGTGGGTTTCTTCTTATAATAATTTTTCCAAAGTTGCAATGCAACTGCCGGTGAGGCCTCTACAGTGAGCTCCCGTGCACAGCGGATCATATATGTTCCTGAGCAAGTTCGGATTACAACTCACTAGTATAATTGATAGTCCCAATTATAATCCGACAAAATATCGGGCCCGTTGCTCAAGGGTAATGTGTCACATTTAATAAACTAACGTCACGTGTTTGAATCTTGGCTGATACGCACCCGGGATTGGGTATGATTGGCTGATGATGCCTTTTAAGCCAGAAATGGCCATTCCAGACTCCCTTGATTTTGTCGGTTCCACCTCATGATAATATTTATAAAGTTGCTATATGACTGCCCGCGAGAGCTCTTAGAAGAGCAACACGGCACAACGGATCATACATTTTCCTTTGCCAGATCACAGTTCACCTTACTAGCATAATTCATAGTCCGATCGCAAACCGAATAATCAACGGACAGGCGGATCAATAGTTGAATATTGAACTCAATGATCAAAAGTCGCGGTTTCGAATCTTTGGAATTGCAAACCCGGGATTGGGCATGGCTGGCTGATGACAGCTTATAAGCCAGAAATTGTCATTTCAGACTCTCTTCACTTTGTCGATTACCCGTTATAATATCATAACCCAAGTTACTGTGCGACTTACTCCGAGAGCTGTTAAGTGAGCTCCTTTTCACAACGCATTTTACATTTTCTTTAGTTAGATCGAAACTTAGGTAATACAAACCCGGAATGTGTTATGACGGGCTGATGCCAATAAATAAGTTGGAAATGGCCATATAAGTATCCCTTGAATTTTTTAGTTCCTTCTTATCATTATATTTCCAAAAATGTTACGCGACTGCCTGTCAGAGCTCTTAAGCGATATTCAGGGCCCAACGGAACGATAATGTTCCTTATCCAGATCGGAGTACACCACACTTCCAAAATTCATAGTCAGATCACAACCAAACAAAAAACGGGCCCGGGGCTCAATGGAAAAGTAGTAAACTAAATGATCAAAAGTCACTTATTTATATCTTATTTGATACAAAACCGGGAAATCTGTGTGACTGGCTGATGACGGCTTATAAGCCAGAAATGGTCATTCCAGAATATCTTGTCTTTGTCGGTTCAACCTTACCATCATACTTCCGTAGTTGTAATGCAACTACAGGGAAAGCTTTTAAGTGAGCTCCGGGGCACCATGGATTATACATGTTACTCAGCATAATCGGTGAAACCTCACTATTATAATTCAAAATTCAGATTAAACAGCAGAAAAAACTACGGGCACGTCTCTCTATGTTTACTGTTACATTAAATGACCAATGGTTGCTCGTTCAAATTTTGGGTAATACACAACCGGGATAGTTAATGACTTGCTAATGCCAGTTTAAAATCCAAAACTGAGAAATTCGTGTCTCCATTGTCTTCGTTTGTTTCTTCTTTTCATTATGTTTTGCAAGTTGCTATGTGACTGCCTGAGAGAGCTCTAAAGTTAGCTCTAATGCCCAACAGATCAATTATGTCCCTCAGACAGATCGGAGTAAAGTTAAGAAGCATAATTCATAGTCCCGATTGCAAACAGACAAAACCATGACTACGTGGTTTAATGATAATGGTAACACTCCATGGATAAACGTCCCAAAGTTCGAATTGTTGTAATTTTTGCTTGATTCCTCCATAATATAGCACTGTTATGATCCCCTTAGCTTTTGATACCTCTCCTTGATCCTTATTGTTTATGTCTGTTATTTGAAAATTTAACCATCCGTAAAATATTCCAAAAATATCTCATCGATTCGAGGTTCAGTAATGCGCAGAACTTAACTTCCTTAATAGTACATTTAGGACGAGAACAAATAAAGACATTCACGGGCCTATGACTTGTTCATTATTTTGCACAAAAAATGCCCTGACAGTCCACATATCATTTAGTTTGGCAAATGGCGTTTCTACCTGCCAGTATATCGTAGAATCCGACCTTCTTATTGCAAGGAAGGGATTACTTAATGTTTCACCCTCAATTAGTTATTAATAGACACGAAGTACTCTAAATCTCACCCAGATTCGCTGCCTTTAAGACGATTGTAAATAACGATTTGCTCATGTTCTTTCCTCTTCTTTGTATGATCAGACTGCATGAAAAATCCTCTTATTATATGCTATCTGTGAAAATCAATTGAATGTAATGTAAATAAAAAGTCGGAGATGGGTCTCACCGATGCATTTTTCTCCATTTCGTGCGCATTTAGCTGAAAAGCCAAAGCTGAATTGCAGCGTGTTAGTTTCCTAATAGTTCACCTATATTCTTGTAAAAAATGTTTTCTTCCATCGTATATTCTGATCGATTTCGTGAAAAAACCTGGAACTTTACATTGCCCCCTCGGTCTCTAACGTTTTAGAGTATTAAAAAATCGCAAAATGTGCACATGTTGCGGGAGTTTTCCTTCTCAGACATAAACGTGCCTTGAAAAATCCAGCATAATTCTTATTGAAAAGAAAAACATATTCAAAATCCTATATAAATACCACACAATTTGACAAGCGCAGAATTAATTGTCTCCAAATGCATTTTTTTATTTGGAGTCTGTTCTTCATTTTTCATGTCGTTTCGAATGATGGTAAGCTCGATCGTAAACTTAAATATTTGAAATATGTTTGCGTTAATATATTTTGTATTTCAGATGAGTTCAATAGTCCTTTTAAATTTTACAGTAGTTAGTGATTTAATTCAATAGTCAACCTTACGTGGTAAATCAAATTTCAGTTAAACTAAAAGACAGTTCTTTTAAAAATTCAAATAATGTATAGAAATATAGAAATATATAGGTATACCTTGCTCACCGTTTTTTTAATAAATGAACTCCGATGAATTAATGAAAAATCACCCGGTAAAAATCTAAATTTTTTAAAGGCAGAAATGTGCTTTTCCATTCTTATTTTTTCTTATCAATCTGAGTATTTTACATTATAATGAGGTCAACACATGAACCTTATCAATATCTGTATGTTGAACATGTATATGTTCTCTCTTTTTCACTTAAATAAATTCAAAATTTCAATTGTAATAATAATTTATGATCTGGAAAAACGACTTCTGTTTCACCTGTGTAACGGAATTTCAGAATCCCAGCTCAGTAAATTTATTTAAGTATATTTAAAACTGTTCTGAAAAAAGCATTTTAAAAATGTAATCTTAAAAAATAATCCTTTTGAACTACGGAAAATAATTTCAATCAATGATCCATATTGACCAGCCAATTTTTCGTTCATTTCACGAGCGTTAAAATGCTCTAAATTTAACATTTTTATAAAGAAGAGATGCTACTTCAAAAGCGAAATGTTAAGGAAACGCACACAAACTGCAAGAATAGAACTGTCGGCTTTTTACGCACTACTAAGGTAAATGCTTTCACTTGGCCTAAATACCGCTTATTCACTCTTTAAGATTAAAATACAACAACAGTTGAAGTAGAGATAATGCATCTTATAATTTACATCAAAAATATTATAGCAGAGATCAGGTTGCAATGGTAAGTGATGTGGAGGATGTCCATGCATATAACTGGTCAATGTTTACTGTTATTTAAATCGGAATTCGCTTTCAGATATAAATGCTTATCTTTGATCATTCCGGCTTCCCTAAAAAGGCATTCAATTTGCAAAACAATTAAATTGAAAACTCTCCTATTCAAACGTATTTAAAATTCAGTTGCAGTTTTTTTTTCAATGGTAAAACTTAAGTAAAAGACTAATCAGAAATTAAGCTATGTATGGGCTCCTTACGGTTTGGCAAGAAAATAAATACAGAATAATAAGAATGTTTGCGCCCATTACCAAGCCAACTTGCCTTCTTTACAGCTTGAGACACTAATGTGAACTGTCTAGAAATTTTCATACTTCATACTTCATCTTCATACTTCTTCATACGACGATGTCAGCCGAGTGCTACACAGAATGGTGCTGCAGCGATGGCAAATTGTGCGCAAATACGTTTTAAGTGAAAGTATACTTGCGCAGCATATACCGCACACTTTATTTTCGCATCTATCTGTCCCCGGTGGCAAGAAAGAGTCAAAAAACAAGAGTTGCTTTCAAAAGCACAACTGAACGTGCCGTAACGCCTAAGTCAGATCCAAATTTGTGGAAGTGTCATTAATGATATGAATGTCATGCACTTACTCGTGTCACCACATTATCATCCCAATATTTGAAATTTTGTATTGGATCTCGACCTCATTTCTCTACGTTAAGTACTTTGACAGAAATTCAATGATCGTTTCCCTAAGTTGAGTTTGTCACTGTTTTCGCTTGTGGTAAACTTCAATTTTTTATGTGGTGGTTTATCCACAGTAGCCCGTTGCTGGCCGTTTTTTTAAATCACGGTATCATCTGGTAATACGTCAACGTAATAAATCCGACAACTACTTGAGAACACACCCTGATAATGTTGCGTTTCAGACATAATGCGTGGCATTCTTATGTATGCAGGTATAGCCATGCAGTATTTTATCTTGTTGAATCCTTGATACGCGTCAGAGTAATGATGATATCACAACAAAAACGTCATAATATCATATTTATGAACCAATACATAATTGAACAACATAAAATGATTAGTCTTCCCAGACGGTAGTTTTTTATGGAAGTCCGACAGCCATTTTTCTGTATCACCTAAAAACACACACGCGTCCAACCTGTTTGTTATCTACCTGCAACCACAGAGGCTGCAAATATTAGAAAATGGGCTTCTGCAAACTCCAAGCACACATATTTTAATAATTTTGTAGTAACTACATAAAGACCTGGTGATTTCGTTTGTTTAAGCTTCCATTTTTCTTATGCAGCAATATTTATTGTGAGGAAAACTATGTTTATTGTAAGGATTAAATCTTTATTCTACGTGTCTGTTGTTCGATCGGATTGTGTTGCTAAAACTGACTGAATTAAAAGAGAAATATGCTCAGATGTTTGTCGTCTTCGCAAACACCTACACCAACTACAGTTGGGAACAAAGGGTCGTTGTCCTTAGTAAGAGATGATTCACTTATTTAATGGAAGAGGAGTAAAACGTTTTCTACACAGTGTTATTTAAGTTATTCTCAAAGATTTTGCAGGCTTTTTAACTTAGACGGTTTAATTTATATCTCAGCTTATTATAATTCGTCAGATACTCACGCGTCGGTAACTTATGTTACAGATGTCACTGCGTAAACTCGTGGTTAATTTCGATCTTCACTGTGGTCTTTCTCTACAGTTTCCTGTCGCTGACATTCGTTTTCAATTATGTCATCACATTTTTAAAATCCAATACATATTGCCTTAAATTCTGATCATTGCTCGATAAAAGACATGGTGAATGATGTTTTCAAGTCTGTATAGGGCACACTGATTTTGATTTTTAAAACATATCCATGTTATATGTTGCCTTTGACTCTAATGCTTCAAAAGGGTACTCGAACTTTGAGAAAACGTGGTCAGTTTTGTCCAGCGAGGTTAAATAGTTCACGACATCGACATCACAGGCGCTTTTGGGGAAACATGGTCCATGCAATGGGCTGGCTGCCGTTCAAACTCTCTAATTGGAGATAAAAATGTCCTGCGTTAGACGGGCTTTACGTATTGCCAGTTTATTTCTGAGCACAGTGCAGGACTCAGATTCCAGAAATTATTCGGAGCATTATAATTCCATAAAAATTACTTTGAATAAGATAGTAAAACGCTCTTTAGTCCTCTCCTAAATCCACTTGCTTTAGGAAAGCGGAGTTTTGCAAAAAAATAATTATGGTTGGTAAAAACTTACCATATCAGTCGAGAAAATCGTATCTACCAACCTGTTCCATTTCATGCAAAACTGCGTTTCATAGTGTTGATTAAATGTTGACGCATACAACCCTTTGTTCGAATTGACAAGGAGACAGAATAAATCGCACAATATCAAAATGCATTCTTGAAAATTTCACTTTTATAAGTGCATAGGCTTCAATCCCATTTATGTAAAACAAAGAACAACGCAGATGAATGTTTTTAGTATGTGTGTGTCACACGTAGATGGGATGAAAATTGTATTTATCGTTAGTTGAGCAGATGTTCGCAAAATCGGCATTATATGTAAATAAATTGCCTCCGCCAAGTTTTGTGATATTTTTTGGACAGCTGATGCGCGTGTTTTAGCAAGTACTGATATTCAAATTTATCTGCGTGATTTCACAATGTTTCCAAAATCGGCAACTGGTCTTTCGATGGCTCTACTCTTCCTGCATACTTCAGCGATAAAGTAAGATATAGGCGAATCTTTAATTTGCGGCCCTCGACGATAATAGCGGATTTGCCAGGTTGCTTTGCGCATATTCCATTTATCCAAAGTTTCTAATGCTCTTTCAGCAATTTTTCATTGATATTTTTAAAAATCTATGTTTTACTAAAAATAAGGTCGGTTTTTCAAAGTATTCTGTGACCGTTTATTTACTGATGGCAGGAAGTATTAATTTATTGTAAATGTCAATCAACCTGATGAAGTCAATAAACATACACTTTAACATTAACATCAGCACGGTTATTTAACATTATTGATACCGACCTTTTTTCCTCCATTGCTAATGTTAAATTGGTTTTGCTCTACACGTAGCAAAAATTTTTAAACGGAGATCATTCGTTTGCATTGGAGTTCGTTGTAACACTATCCGCTTCGTTATGTTAGTTGGAAAGTTTGGACTTCTGCAGGTCCGGAGGCAAAATGTATACAAAAACATGCTCCGCGATCGGATTGAATCTCAGCAGAGTATTTAATGCATATCATGAACATGTTTTTTCAAAAACACATTGAAGGGGAATTTGTTAAGTTTGCCGTTATTATCTGATCACTTACTGTAGTCACAGATGTGGTTACCATAAATTCTAGACGAAGCACTCATATATCGGCTTATTAGTTTTTTACAAATTAATTCTACGTGCTGTGGCGTCGTTGTTTAGCAACGCTTAACAGTGACAATTAAGAAATTTAATAGTATTCAGAAACGATAAACTAGTCTTAGAGGTCTGCGTTTATCTGAATCTAACGGAAAAAACCCTTGACTATGCCCTACACAAACATTTGGACTGGCATTTGGAGCAGGACATTCGCCGATAGAAATTCGTTTATTAACTGGTGCATATAACAATATCCGCGTTGCAACTACTCAACTCTCGCCTTATTTGTACGTTGTGCTAAGGAAACGACCGTAAACAGTAGATGTATTCGACTGAGGTTAAAAAAATCAACGGGAAGATGTCAAAAGTCAAAACTGTTCATAATAAAATTGTTAATATGAGGTTCCATCGCAGTTGCCTCTATGAATGAGAAAATATGTTAATGGCTGATAGTCTGTAATGCATATAGTTGTTTTCACAGGCCTTTATACATTGTTGTTGCCCACGTCTGGACGTTCACAAAAATAGAAACGTTGTTTACAGTCCAATTTCTCCAGTCCTGACTGGCAAATTCTAAAGGTGGCCATACGAAACCTTTATTTCTATTAGAGAAGACGTCTTGATTAAACCCTATTCTGTCTAGTTCTTTATGTCGCTCGAATCCTTTTAATTTGGTCCTGTTCCCAGTTTTCTTCTGATCATTTCGTACATCGAAGTATTTTAGCTTACGTTTTTTATATAAAACTTGAAAATAGTTAACATATTTCGCTATATTATTTAATTTAATTTAATTTCCTTACATTCAGTGTTCTAAAGAGCGTTTATTTCACAATAAAGGCCACGGCGCGTTTAGCTAGATTCTTATTAAAATCAAATCCGTTCTGTAGCTTTCTTAATGTGAATACATATGCATCCTTTGTTTGAAGATGGACAGTTTCTTCAAGGTCTAACTGCCGTGGCCCTGAATTCCACCTCCATCCGTGTGTTCTGGGAGTCACCATGTGCATCGATTGAATTCCTTTATATTATCCTGTTCTTCAACGGCGACAAAGCTTTGAAGCATCTGACGACGGAGACAGAATACACACTAACGAAACTGAAGCCATCGTCTACTTACAACTTCGCTGTATGGCTTCTTGATGAGAATGGCAATCATTTCGGAACTGCAGCACATACATATGCAAAAACAATGTCCCGCGGTAACTACAAATTAAACCCCGTGTACACTTTCGGCTTGCCTCTTGCGCTAGAGTCTGTGGTCACTGGCACGTAATATGTGAAAATGTTTAGTTTTTGTGCGTCATCCTAAAAATTAATCGTTTGACTGAATATAAAACGCACACTTTCTGATAGGTTAATTTATTTGTCAGATGTTTAGGAATTCCTGTTTACGGATAAGAAATTATTTAAGTAATAAATGCATTTTACCCTGTAGCTTCGTTGACATATATAAGTGACTGCAAAATTTTGGAAATTGAGGGTTATAATCTCAAGTTCTTAAATAGAGATTAATTTATGTATTTTATATTTTTTATTACGAAAGCTATATGTAAGAGCGTTTTAGACAACAATAAAAACAAAGGTGCCGTGAGCTAGACTCTTATTAAAAGCAAAACATAGGATTGCTTTCTTAATTTAACCACTTATTAATCTATTGTCTGCAGATGCACTGGTGCCGAAAGCTCTTACCGCCGTTGCTCTGAATTCATCCTCCATCCGTGTGTTCTGGGAGGCACCATGTGCATCGATTGCATTCCACTATCTTTTTACATTCTCCAACGGCGATGAAGATTGGAAGCATGAAACGATGGAGACAGAATATACACAAATTCAACTGAAGCCATCTTCCAATTACAAATTCGGTGTACGGCTTCTCGATGAGAATGGCAATCTTTTCGGAACTCCAGCATACACATATGCAAAAACACTGCCCAGCGGTAATTTTCAAATTTACCCATAGTGTACACATTTAGCTTTGCTCAATCGCTAGCGCTTGTGGTCGTCGGCACGTGATGTGTAAAAATGTTAAGATTTTTGCGTCTCGTGCTATGAGATTATTATTTGACTATATATCAAAACGCCACTTTTGCGATAGCTTGATTTGTTTGTGAGATGTTTAGGTATTCTTATCTACAGATAAAATATATGTAAATTATAAACGCATTATCGCCCGTAGATTCGTTGAAATATATAACTGACTGTTAGTTTTGTAAATTGAGAAACAAATTCCCAATTTCTCTAAAAGAGATTAAATTATTTATGTTTTATTTTTAATTTCTTTCGTAAAGTATACGAATGAGCCTTTAAGACAACAAGAAAGATAATACCGCTGTGAGCAAGACTCTTATTAAAAGCCAAGGCTGTAAGGAATTTTTCTTAATTTGACCATATATTAATCTGCTCTCTGCAGATCGATTAATGCCTCGAGGTCTTAACGCTATGGCCCTGAATTCAACCTCCATCCGTGTGTCCTGGGAGCCACCAAAGGCATCAACTGACCTCCACTTTCTTGTCACTTTCTACAGTGGGGTCGAACATTTTAACCTTGAGACGACTGAGACAGAATACACACCAACCGAACTGAAGCCATCTTCCAGTTTCTACATTACTTTAAGGCTTCTTGATGCGGATGAAATTGTTGTGGGCACTACATCATGCACCTACGCAAAAACGCTGCCTATCGGTAATTTCTAATTAACGCCTGTGTAATTGTCAGCTTTGCTCTTGCGCTGGTGTCTGAGAACACCGGCACGCAATAAGTGAAAATGCTTGCATCTGTACGTCTCACGCTAAAAAAGTAATGGTTTGAATTGATATCGAAAAGCCACCTTTGTGAAGGCTTATTGATATGTCGGATGTTTAGGTATATGTATCTTAGTATTGGAAATTCTTTGCCAAATATAATTAATATTCCTAAGAAGCTTGGAAATGACTGGAAAATAACCCAAATATAGGGAAAAAATTTACGTTCGCTAGTATTGTTTAAACTATGTGATATAAATAACTAAATAGATGTGTAAGAAAACTGGCATTTGATAAGGTTTTTTGTGTACTGCTTGAGCGCAGACGTAGTATTCAAAAGCAAAAAAATTGTTTTGAAATAAAAAAAGAGCTTTGAGCAAACCAGCACCGTTACATTGCTGCTCCACTTGCACATACATATGTATTTTGTCGTAAAAATATGAGATTCATGGTGTTAAAGAAATCAATACCTACACATTTTTATCGGTCGATATTGATTGATTATTTGATTGTTTTCCGAACTTTATGTCTACTTTTACGAATCGGCTCATGTTTTTATTCCATAAAAAATGTATTTTTAATATAATTATCAATGCAAAAATTCCTGGTGACAAGCCAGCAACCGCTTAGTTTATGGAAAGGAAATAACCAGATCCTGACTTAAACGAATTAGATAGTACTGTTCATTATTGGATCATAAGCTGTCATCATTAAGCTTAATGAACTACAGGTAGTGCATCACCAGAGGCTCTCAACGCTACCATCTGACACTGACTCTTCCCTAAATCGAATGTTTGAGTATGTTTATCCAGCGATATCAACCGTATGCTACACATTCTGGTGGTGCACCGATGGCGACTTGGGCGCAAATTATTTTTAAGTGATAGTATATTTGCGCAGCAACTACCCCACTTATTATTTCCGAACTCGTCTGTGTCCGGTGTGAAGAACCTTGGCGGTTGGTTAGATAGTAGGTTGCTGGCGCGACAGGACGCATCCCTGATCGTGCCGTTACGCCTGAATCAGATCTTAAGCGGTGGAAATGTCATTTATGTTATGAGTGTCTGATGCGGCGTGTACCTGCACTTACGTAAGTCATCACGTCCCCTCCCAATATTTGACATTTGGTTAGAAATCTCAACTCGATATTATTGGCAGCATTATTATATCTAGTTATATTGCTTCAAACCTCTCCCCTGAGCAACCTTTCGAGAAATCGGACACACTCGACAGCACTTATACATCCTCTGAGTCTTTCAGTTGAAAATAAAAGGACAATGGTAGACAAATTTCCCCCTCCGCCTCATTCTTCTCCTTGTGCACCTACACATTATCCATTAACTTGGTTGCGATGAATATATCCGGAAATGGTTGTGGTGAGACTTGTGTCTGACCTTTGGCTATGATTTTGTGCGTTGCACGTGGTGGCAGGATCTGTCATAGCAAAGCCATGGATAAGGATGTTGACAAAGAATTTGGAGGATGGTGACGGGGCATCAGGAACACCGTTACGATGTGGAGTGGCAGGTGTGGACTGGGAGACACCCGTTTGTGACTTCCGGTTACTGCAGTTGATCAGGAGATATACAATTATACTGATGCTCACTTACTATATTCGCTGACACCGTGAGCATGTTGGGAATAGTTACTATATGGCGTTGTGAAGCGGGGGCTGTAAGGATTTGCGAGGTTTTTTTGGCTTAAGCAGCGGATGCGCAGTTAAATTAGCATAACACTGCTCATGTTTGTTCTCGCCTACAACGGGGCATGCGGTGATGTACGAGGTCCTGTCAGTTAGCCGGGTGTATCCGCAGCTGCTACAAAGCATTATTAAGATTATCCATATAGTGATAAAATCGTTTGCCTTGTCATTGGGAACATGAAGCCAAATCTCGATGGAAGAGGCTTTTGCGAAATTGCCTGTTACTACCCTAACGAAATAACCACTTGAGCGCAATTGAAATTTGTTTCAACAGACTCAAATCCGAAAAGAACCCTGCAACGCAAGCTTCCTGCATAATCCAGTTCAAAATTGGTTGCACAAATAAACGTTGTGGTCAAACATACTCTTAAAAGTGCTCCTCAGAGGAGGACATGACAGAATGAATTTAAAGAGCTCGTTATGCTTGTGTCACTCTGATGGAGAAAAAGCTTATTTTTGGAACAGATTTGCCCAATAGACACGTAATTTAAAGGAAATCTTCTATAAATGTCCAGCTCAAATAAGTCATCAGATGCGAGGCAATAATCCCTCTGAACAACACGTGAAAGGCTTGTATGTTTTCAGAGGAAACAGGTCACGATTGAGCAATCTTATTTTGTAAGACCTGTAACCTTGGCTTCAAATAAGCTTCGTGGTTTGACAAGCAAAATGCAATCTTTAAAAGATCATGGTATCCGTAGACCTTATTTGTCTGCGTTAAGTAATTTGACAGAAATTCACCAATCTTTTCCCATAGTTGATTTTGTCACTGCTTTTGCTTGTGGTTAACTTCGAGCTTTAATGTGTTTGTTCTCCACAGTAGCACTTTGCTGTCCGTCATTATGAATTTCGGTATCATCTGGTAATATGTCATGGAGAATATTGCCTTTAAATCCGATAACTCCTTGAGAACACACCCTGATAATGTTGCGTTTAAGACATAATGCGGGGCATTCTTATATCTGCAGGTGTAGACAAGAAGTATTTTAACATGCGAAATCCTTGCTTCTCATCAGAGAATAAATGATATCACAACACACACGTCACAAGATAATAATTGAATAATCAATACATAATTAAACAACAAACAAATATGAGTCTTGCCAGACCGTAGATTTTTTAGAAAGTCCAACAGCTACTTTTCTGTATCAGTAAAATCTACACACGCGTCCAACCAGGTGGTGATCTGCCTACAGCTAGAGAGGCTGCAAATATTAGAAACTGGGTTCCTCCTTACTCCACATTCACATATTTTAATAATTGTGGAGGTTCTATATACAGACCTGGAGATTTCATTTCTTCAAGCTTCCGTTGTTCTTATGCAGCAATATTATTGTGAGGAAAACTAAGTTGATTTTCAGGAATAAATCTTAATTCTAGGTATATGTGGTTTGACCGGCTTGTGTTGTAAAAACTGACTGAATTAACGGTAAAGGTGCTCAGATTTTTTTTCGTCTTCGCAAACAACTTGTTCTTATTTAAAGATCCTTCCCTTATTCATTGTAAAAGAAGTTATTAGTTTTCTACTCACTGTTATTCAGGTTTTTCTCAAAAATTTTGCAGGCTTTTAAACTAAGACCGTTTTATTTATATCTTTGCTTATTATAATTCGTCAGATACTCACGCGTCGGTAACCTTTGTTACAAATGTCACTGCGTTAACTCGTGGTTAATTTCGATCTTCACTGTGGTCTTTCTCTACAGTTTCCTGTCGCTGACATTCGTTTTCAATTATGTCATCACATTTTTTAAATCCAATACATATTGCCTTAAATTCCGATCATTGCTCGATAAAAGACATGGTGAATGATGTTTTCAAGTCTGTATAGGGCACATTGACTTTTGATTTTTAAAACATATCCATGTTATATATTGCCTTTGACTCTAATGCTTCAAAAGGGTACTCGAACTTTGAGAAAACGTGGTCAGTTTTGTCCAGCGAGGTTAGATAGTTCACGACATCGACGCCACAGGCGCTTTTGGGGAAACATGATCCATGCAATGGGCTGGCTGCCGTTCAAACTCTCTAATTGGAGATAAAAATGTCCTGCGTTAGACGGGCTTTTTGTATTGGAAGTTTATTTCTGAGCACAGTGCAGGACTCAGATTCCAGAAATTATTCAGAGCATTATAATTCCATAAAAATTACTTTGAATAAGATAGCAAACGCTCTTTAGTCCTCTCTTAATCTACTTGCTTAGGAAAGCGGCGTTTTGCAAACAAATAATTATGGTTGGTAAAAACTTACCATATCAGTCGAGGAAATCCTTTCTACCAATCGGTTTCAATTCATAGGAAACCACGCTTAATAGTTTTGATTGAATTTTGACGCATACAACCATTTTTTTCAATTGACAAGGAGGCAGAATAAATCGCACAATATCAAAATGTATTCTTTAAAAGATGATTATAAGAATGGTGGTTATTGGCATTATTTGTGAGATTTTATCTTACTCGACCATATACTTTTGACACAGTTACAGATAAATATTACTGGTAAAAAGACGGAAACTTTCAATAGAAGGGCATGTGGAAAGTTTGCCTATTCTTCATAAGCCTGATTATTTTTCTTAATGTGGCTATTGCTGTTCTTAGTTTTAGCCAGCGTTTACCTGCAGAGCAGTAGAAGTATGAATTATTACTTACTTAACGACATGAGACTGAGTGTATTCAATTAAACAAGACTGTCACTCTTCCTGCAATGCGAGACTAAAAGCCGACTCGACCTTTTTTTATTCAGTGACAAACCGTGTTTTTAATTGGAAAAGTATGCGCACGTCTGCCTTGACTGATGAAAGGCGGACATCATAAGTTTTCATTGAGCGTGGGTTGTTAGTTTAGAGCAAGCTTGCTCACATCAACCCACAACTTGTCGGATCCCGTTAAACGATCATTCTGCTTAAAATTAGCTCTCAATTTTGATGGCAGGTGTGCCTATATACACGCGAGTTAAGCTTATCACGACTGCACTCATAGAAACCTTTCCGAGCTGAATAGGCTGTGATATGTAAGATCTGAAAGTCATCAGGGACGGTATTTTCAAAGTTTGAGTAATTGCAGTCAACACGAAGAGATAAACAGACTTATCATTTTGTTAACGGACCTTTTTCTCTTTCATATACGGAAATAATTAGCGTGACACTGCGCGAACAAGGAATGGTGGCAAGAAAAGATTTGCATTGCCCAGTAATTTAAATATACAAAGCTAGAAAAAAAACAGGTATGACTTATAGGGGGGCAAATCAGCGTTCTTGGGCTTTCTATACAACTAGGCTTCTTGAAACCATATGCTCATAGAAATCGGACAAGTCGTGTATACATGCATCGAGATCTGTGTGTAGAATTTACGATTTCTGTTTATACTTTTTGGATCACTGGAACTGAATGAACGCAGCCATTATTCGTGGATAATTTGAAGATTCAATCCCATTCAGACATGCCACGTGGTATTCAAATATCTGCGGGCTTTGCCTCAAATCAGTCTACCAAGCGATCTGTGTAAGGATGACCGACAGGAGGCAGACTAATAATTTATCTGGAATGGCCAATAAAAAAAACAAGTTAAAAAAAATAGGCAGCAATTTTCTCAAGATTCATGTTAACTATACCATTTGAGTACGTTTATAAAAACAAATGAATTGATTGTTTGACTAGAAATACTTACATAGGACAATATTTAAGCTTGGTTAGTGCGCAGTCAATTGCTATAATTTTCAATTGAACCAGTATACCAGATTTTAATTGCCATTTACGGCAACCGACTGTAAATGAAACATGACATAATAATAATTGCGTAGCTAAAGTGATGCTTATTTATAGTATCAATGCTTAATAACACGAAAAATATGTGCCGGAATACATTATGGCATTTATTTGGGAATTTTATTTAAATAAATATATTTAGTGTTTATGTGATTGTTCAAATTTTCTAAAATTAACATAATTTATGTACGCTTATTTATTCTTTCTGAAACTAACACAACTGAGGAGAACTTATTTTTGAATAAATCTGCGACATAATAATATAACATTTTTCAGGTTTTCTAAAAAAAGATATTAAGGTTGGTAAAAACTTAAAAAAATATCAGTCGAGGAAATCCTTTCTACCAATCGGTTTCAATTCATAGGAAACCACGCTTAATAGTGTTGATTGAATTTTGACGCATACAACCATTTTTTTTAAATTGACAAGGAGGCAGAATAAATCGCACAATATCAAAATGCATTCTTGAAAATTTCATTTTTCTAAGCGCACAAATTCCAATTCCATTTATGTAAAACAAAGAACAACGCACATACATGTTTTCAGTATGTTTTTGGCTCACGTTTAGGGGATGAACATTTTTTTAATCGTTAGTTGAGCAGATGTTCGCAAAATCGGCATAATATAAATTAAATTGCCTCCGTCAAGGTTGTTGAGAGTTTTCGGAGATTTTTATGTGCATCTATTAGCAAGAACTGATATTCAAATTTATCTAAGTGATTTCATAATGGTGCCAGAAGTGGCAACTGGTCTTTCGATGGCTCTACTCCACCTGCATACTTCAGCGATTAAGGAAGATTCAGGCGAATCTTTAATTTGCGGTCCGTTGTTGGATCTTGCGTCGACGATATTAGTGGTGTTTCCGGGTCGTATACGCTTATTGCCTTTATCTAAATTACCTTAATCTCTTCAGGAATGGGCTTTGGTATTTTACAATCGAGGCTTTCGTAAAATAAGGACGTTTTTTTCAAAGTTTTCTGAAACCGTGTATTTACTGCCGGTAGTAAGTATTTATTTATTGAAAATGTGAATCAACCTCACGTAGATTCAAAAAAATATACTTTGACAGAAATATCAGCACGGTTATTTAACATTATTTTTTTACGAACTTGTTTCCTTCCTTGTTAATTTTTAATAAGTTTGCTTTCCACGTACCAATACTTTTTTTCACGGGCACAATTTGTTTGCATTGCAGTTCGTTGTAACACTTTCCGGATCGTAATGTTAGTTGGAAATTTCGGAGTTCTGCAGGTCCGGAGGCAAAATGTATACACAAAAATGCTCCGCGATTGGATTTAATCTCAACAGAGTATTTTTTGCATATCATGGATATGTTTTTTTCCAAAAACACATCCAAGGGGAATTTGATAAAGTTTGCCGTTATTATTTTATCACTTACTATACCAGTACACAGTTTAACCTTGGAAGACCGTCAGTTGCACAAATGTAGGTGCTCTGCTATGTAATAGTCTCTCGTATCTTACCATGATGTCCCAGAGATGGTAATCCGCTATTCTAGACGAAGTGATCGTTTATCGGCTTATGAGTATTTAACAACTTAATTGTACGTGCTGCGCCGAATGGCTTTGCGATTTTTCCATTTATCCACAGTTCCTGAATCACTTAAGCAATGGTCATGGATATTTTAAAATCGACGTTTAAGTTAACCAAAGGCGTATGAACGAAGTATTCTGAAACATATTATTTATAGAAGGCAGAAAATAATTTGTAATTGAACATGTGAAAATCCTCACGAAGTCACGAAGCATAGACTTTAAAATAAAAAACAGCGCGGTTATTTAAAATAATGTATAACGAATTGTTATACTTCCTTGCTGAAGTTTAATTTTTTTACTTTCCACGTAGCGATTCTATTTTATGGGGCACCATTTGTTAGCATTCTATTTCGCGGTAACACTGTTCACTTCATTTCGTTTATTGAAAAGTTTTGACGTGTTCAGTGCCGGAGGCAACAGGTGTAAATATAAATGCTCCTTGCTATGCTTGAATCTCAACAGAGTATTTTAGGCATATCATGGATTTGTTTTCTTTAAAAAAATAAAAATTGATGTGGTATTTGATTAAGTATGTCCTGTTAATTTACGATCACTTAATATACTAGTAGACAGTTTAAACTTCATAGACGATAAGTTGCATAACTTCGGGCGCTTTGCTAATTGGTAGTCTCTCGACTCCGAAAATGATGTCGCTGAGGTGGTCATCAAAATTGTAGACGAAGTGCACATATATCTGTTTTTGAGTATTTAACAATTTTAATTATACGTCATATGACGTCCCTTGTTAAGAAACACTCTACAGTGAACATATAGAAATATAATTGTAGTCAGAAAGGCTGAAATAGGCTCGAACGTTCAAACTGTTCATAAACCAATTTTTAATATGAGGTACCCTCGCATTTGCCCGTACGGAAGAGGAAATATGTAAAGGGCTGATAGTCTTTATTAAATAGGGTGGTTTTCACAGGCTTTTTGTCATGTTTGTTGCCCACGTCTGAACAATCAAAAAAAGGTGGCCAAACGAAACCACAAACGATTTTGCAGAAGACACATTGGTCAAACCCCATTCAGTCAAGCCCTTTCTGCCCCTCGCATCTTTTTCAATATGATCATGTATGTTGTTTTATTCTGATCATTTTGCACATCGCGGAGTTTTGGCTGAATAATGTCTACCGCTACTTTGCATGACAATTGTCTCGATATTTCGCAGAAATATTTTATTTATTTATTTCCTTACGTATAGTGTTCGGAAGAGCGTTTCATTTCACAAGAAATGCCAAGGAATCTTGAAACATACACTTTTTTAAAAGAATAGTCTGTAATTTGAAAAATTATTCAATTGCTGTCTGCAGATGGACTTATGCCTCGAAATCTTTATGCTGTGGCCCTGAATTCAACCTCCATCCATGTGTCCTGGGAGCCGCCGAAGGCATCCACTGACCTCCATTATCTTGTCATTTTCTCCAGCGGCCTCGAAGTGTGGATGCATGATACGAAATCATCAGTGATCACACCAGCCGACCTGAAACCATCTACTAATTACAACTTCAATGTATGGCTTGTTGATGTGAATGGCAATTATTTCGGCACTCCAGCATACACCTATGCAAAAACACTGCCAGCGGTTATTTCCAATTAAACCCTGTTTTAAACTTTTAAACTTTTTCTCTTGAACTAGAGTATGTTATTCCTGGCAATCTATGTGTAAAAATTATAAATCGCGTGCGTCTCATGCTATGAATTAATAGTATAACTTAATATCAAAACGCCACTTTTCTGATACTTTTATTGGCTTGTAAGATATTTAAGTATTCGTATCTACGAATAAGAAATTATTTGCATAATAAACGCATTAACCTCTGTTTCTTCTTAAACAGATATAATTGGCTGCAATCTAACCCTAATTTAAGTAAAAAAACCCAAACGTTGCAAAAAAAGTTTAAATTATGTGATAAAAATAACCATTCTTAAGTGTGCGAAAGATGTTCATCGAGTGTATTTATATGTAACTGCAGATAAGCAGAATTTAAAAATAGTGAAATATTTTGGAAAGTATACTGATAAGAGCAAACCAGCACTGATTCTGTGCAGCTTCCCGTGAACTTATATCTGTGATTTTCATGATGTGGATTAACCTCTACAATGTTTATCGGAAGTGATTGACTGGTTTTTTTTGATGGTTTTCAACATTCTTTGATACCTTTACACATCAGCTCATGATTTATTTCTGAATAGAGTTTTTTTTATACAAAGTATAATTGCAAACCTTATCAGACTAACTAAATCTTCTTTCGCAATAATAATTTGTTTTCAATCAAGGTGTCTGCTTTCCCCGCTGCATCTCGCATCCGTTGTGATAATAAGAATTTGTCCTCAATTTTATAATGATATGTCAATATCTTTTTTGATTCTCAGCTGATAAGTCATGTTTTTACCGTAGCAGTCTGCTGGATTGCAGAGTTTATTCCATGTGAGTAGGTTTGCATTTTACTTTTCCTTTGCAATGTGCTCAAGATGGTTAGTTAAAACCCGCCGCAACGAATGGTTAGTTGCTCTTAATAACTCATTTAATTTTAAAATATGTTCTTACATTATTAACTAAGGGTTTGCGTATATTAATTCTGATAACGCTTTAGCCCTGCCAGCAGCGGCATAATAACAAGTGCCATATACTGAAAACGATTACTGGCAAAAGAAGAGAGGCTAGAATGTTCATTTTCCGACCACCAGTTTCATGCTCCAGGCGTTGCAACATCCGGGAGCCCATCAAGTGCATCCTCCTTACCATCGTGTCATAAGCCCATTGTATTATCGGTTAATATTAAGATTTAAAAGATTCGCAGTTGAAGGGTAATGCTCATTTAAAATATCTTTATCAACCCGTTCTGCCTCTGGATTCACTATCATGTCGCACCAGCAACCCAGTAGGATGAGCAAAGGAAATAACCAGATCCTAACTTTATCAACATTGACAGGAATGGTCATTGCCGGATCATTTTTCTGTCACCATTAAGCGTTATAAACTTCATGAGTGCATCCCCGTTCTCTAAACACTACCTTCGCGACTCGATCTTCCCGAAAACGAACGTTTGCTGAATCGTTTTCCTAGTGATATTCAAAGAATGCTGCCAAAAACACTTGGCGGTGCAGGGATGACGACTTTCGCGAAAAATTAGTTTTAAGTGATATTCTATTTTTCGCAGCAACTACCGCACACTTTATTTTTCGCACCCGTCTGTACCCTGTGGCAAGGCAGAGTCTAAAAATCAAGAGTTGCGTTCGTTAATTGACCTAGAATAAAATATCTCGTACTCAACGCACATGGTTATATCTTTAAAAGGGCTAAGTTCATTATCACGCTGATGGGAAGGTTTAAGACTTCAAATAAAGATTAACTATATTTGTGGAAGTTTGTGATAAAAAAGGCGTTTACTGTCAATATATTTAGGCACCATATAAGAAAGTGGAATGCTTTAGTACATTCAACGCTCTAGCCAACTGAGCTACGAGGCCCCACTGACGGTCATACCGGAAAAAGCCGTGGCCGCCGAGTTTTTCAAAAGTGGGTCAGAAGAGTTATTCTTATCTGCAAAAATCCATATACTAATTAATTGTGCCTGGTAGTAATCTGGTTGATTCAATATTAATAACTTAGGAAATCCTGCTTAAGCAGTCAGCTTGCTGTATCAGAATTGGTGGATTCCATACGTTGCAGTAGGCTGGGCGGGTAATTTTACCCAAGTGTGATTAAACTCAGGGCTCCCTGTGGGAATTCGTAGCTCAGTTGGCTTGTGCGTCGGCTGACTAAAGCCTTCCCTTGCTGGCGTGGGTTCAAATCCCACAAAGGCTGACAAATTTTTTTCACAAATGGGTCAAAGGAATTATTCACATATGCCCAAATCCTCTACTACAACACAAATTATTTGCAAATGTAGATACTCAGTCCACTTCAAAAAGGATGTATTGCAATTTTATAACTGCAGGCGATGACTAAAAGCTGACGGTTGTGTGCCAGAAAGGAGGCAGCAAACATAAATGTCGCATTAAAAAAAAACATTTGCCTTAAATCCATCTTCTTTTCATCATCATCAAAATAACCTTTTAATACTTGTTTCAAATCAAACTATTTATGCGTATTTTAATTGTCCTAGAAGCGTCTGTTAACTGTTTACTGTCCAACAAAATAGAACTTACTGATGAAGAGTGCGAGCAGATTCTTAATAATCCTTAGAAATGATAGAATAAATTAGTTTGGGACTTGTGCTGATTTGATAAATTCATTTGACTTAACTACTACAATAGGTCAAATGGCTTTTGCATATATGCCATAATACCTTATTAATAAAATGTGCTAAGTGGTCATTTTGTGGATTGTAGATTGATTCCTTATAAAATCATGCATAAGATGTCATCTTACTGTAACCTTATTGATAGATTCCATACGTTGAATTATACTGGGTGGGTAACCTGACCAAAGTTTGATATAACTCGCGTATCACTTTTGGACCTCGATGCTCAGTTGGCTACAACGTTCGCTTTACTTAAACCATATCCTTGCTGGCATGTGTTGAAATGATTATCAACACTTCATTTTTGATTCATTTTCGTTTAGATGCTGTCCGTCAGCAGTTGCAGTTAGGTTTAATCTGCCGAGACAATACCTGCCGATTAACCAGGCGTGAAAGGGCATAAGGTTAGTATATTATGGTATTTCTGGATAGGCAAAATGATAACGCCGCTCATATGTGATTGATGCATCAACTTTGTCTAGTTAATGGTCTGAGGAAGAATCGCAGGCAGGCGGTAGCCCGTAAAGTTTTTTAAACCACTAATCAGAATGTCGTTGCCTTTGTCTTGGGTATTATAGAAAGAGTATACTCAATATAAATTCCAAAAATATAAAAGTGGCTTTACCGTTTTTTTATTACAGAATTCGGGCCTCGTTTTTATATCAGGATAATATATGTAAGCACAGTGTGACTTGAGAAAGCTTTGAAACGACAAATATTCACTGCTTGTACGGTTTTACATTTAAGGAGGAAGAATGATATTTTATGCTTGCGAAAAAAAGTATAAAACATCGGTTTCTGAGACCCAGTAGTAATTTTCACAATCGTAAGTTGCTGTGTCGCATGAACTGTTGCACTTGTCTTCTAAAAAAACGTGAAATACATTGCACTTCATTTGGATTGTAGAACACTGGATAGCAAAGTTACAAGAAATAAATCATGGTTTCGGTTTTTTTAGAATTCGGAGCTCCCTATCAAATTAATTCCCCAAATAGGAAGCACCGACGGAGATTGATAAGGCGTCTTTTCTAAATCTGGCAACGTGCGCCACGTTGATAACTATCATTTTGGGTTGCAAACATGCATTTATTGATATGTAATCTGAACATAAACACAGCTGTCGTTTGTTTCATATTTTATTATTTGACAAAGACTGACCCTTTTTAACACTATTCTTACTTTTTCCAATGCGGGATTAATTAACGAAAGTTGGTTTTAATAGCATGATTTGCTTCTCTGTGTCTTGTCTTCAAACAAAAAAATGATAAAAGTAAATCTTGGTTTGATATTTAGCCTCGAAGCTACATTCTTACTTACATTGAATTCTAGGGATAACTGTGTTTTACTGTGTCACGGCTGTTCAAATTGATTCGACGATGGCTTTTTAAACATTTGCAACAGAGCGATTAGCATCCGGTTGGTTACTGGGGCCCTCTTGCGTTCGATGGGTGACTCGAAAGGGTTTGAGTGATTTTCTCTTAGTGCTCTTGAACAGACGATTGTGTACCTTCTGTAGAATGAAGAAAAGATTTAAGATAACAGGTAATTTCATTTGATTTCACAATGAAGTCTTGTCAACCCCAGTTTATCTAAAATAACTTGGTTGAAATCCTGGACAGGAAAAAGTTCCCTTCAATGTCTTACGAATTGGCATACTCTCCTCAATTCACGTTGAAAAATACGCGGCTAAGGTGAAATTTATTTTGGAACGTTGGCCAAATTTTTGTATAGATTATGCACCCCTTTTTTCATAGAAACATGCGATTTCTATCGTTTATCTGTGCATCCGCAGATTTCGTTTAAGGAATTTTGAAGTTAAAAACCTAGGTTTTTTAAGAACCCATTATTATTAGCGCTGACACCAAATTTTCTCCAAAAATGCTCACCATGCTTGTTAATTAATTCATTTGATGCGTACTTATTACTTTCGCGAATATATTGATTATTCAGGTATTTGCAGTCCCGCGCTTCTTGCTTTCCTTACATGTAGCTCACAGTCAGTGTTGAAAATATAAGGACCGACTCACTCAGACGCCAATAAATTTTGAAGATTTAGTCATTATTAATGAGTTTAGAAGATTTTTTATTATATTCCGGCAATTCCGCTGATGCAGGACTCATTCCAAAGCATTTCATGCAGTAATTGCAACATCCACAAACACCTGAAAGTAGTGTGGGTTTTCGAGAATCCATTAGTACTAAATGACACATACCTTTTTAGACATATCAATGTAGTCTCAAATATTGACATATCCAAAAGTGGTAGACGGTAAGGCCTTTATCAGTCCATTACACTTGAGGGTTTTGAACACAATGATTTTTGCAGGGCTTAAATATATATAAGCACGATAGAAACGGAGACACCGGCAACAACTCAGCAACCACCGATGAGACGTTCACGGACAGATGCAAACAAGGGACGAGAAACAGACTTGCAGGTCCGGGACAAAAACGTGGGCAATGCAAAATGAGGTCAATGACACTTGTATATAAATATAAAAACGACATGTGTTCTTACTCGAATATTTCAAGTACCAATTGTAATACCTTCAGTTAATAGCCCTGTCTTGTGTTGAGGCATGTCTTCATACCAATGTAGCTCATTTTAACCATATCACACTTACAATTTTCATAAACGAACGTAAACAGTATCTTTGTCAGTTAACCACGCATGAACACCTACACAGTTTATTAAAGCAAAATGTAACCTACAAATTTCAATTGGTACCGTTATGAGACCCTTCCTCATTTCACAATATCTACAAACCGACATATGTCACTACAACATCTTTATCTTACTACTGTCAAAAACTTCCAATAGTCTTACATTCCACATTGTTTCATGCATACTCACTAACACATGTCATTACACCCATAACTTACTTACTTACATCAACGCCTACGTTTTGCGGTTCCTTCCCTCATTTTTGCCCATGTGTACCGCCAAAAAGGTTATAAATACCATAGTTTACTAACCATGGTCAATAGCTTCCTTACAAAAGTCTCTTCCTTACTTCACCATTTCTACACCAACACATGCCATCCCCTGTCATATTTATATTATGACCGTCCTTAATATTAATAATTTTAATAATCCTTTACCAACGGCAATACAGGTGATTATTGTCATATGCCACTAAGCAATTTCAATACTAACCGTAAGCAGACGATTTCCTGATTCAGAATTTCTACAAACTGACGTATAGCATTGCTGCCATATTTAACTTCAAACTGTCAACTACTGCGTTACCATTTCCGAACTCATTTTCCTATGTATTTCAGTCAACACATTTAATAACAGCTAAATCTAACTTAGCAATGTCAATTACTGTTGTTTGCACTCGCTTCTGCAGTGAACTATTTATACACACCGACAGATGTCATTACTGCCACATTTAACTTATTTCCGTTATTATTTGCCATTAGCAGTTCCTTCCTCAGGTCACCTTGTCTACTCACTGACACATGCCATTACTGCCTTGTCTTACTTACTACCGGCAATGCCTGCCGCAAGGAATCTGAACCTTATTCCATCATGTCTACCCAACAACAGAGGTGAAAAATGCCATTTTTAACAAACTTCCGTCAATGCCTGTGGTTAGCAGTCCTTTTCATTTTCCATCATGATAACCCAC